>OX420948.1:23623176-23804146 GCA_949091785.1 Polymixis lichenea | reverse complement strand
AGACGCGTCTTTCGACACCTCGCCCGTGCGCCTAGCATACATAGCCACCTTAATACTTAGAATTTTCATTGTTCTACGTAACTAGTAGGTACCAAAAATCTACCTGACCGAACCAAGTTTTCATACATTGGTCAATATCTTCGCATCCAGGTGACGCATTTTGACGCTGTTTTCAGCTAATTCGTTCCTAGTTAGGCTACCTGAGACTATCTGACTGAGAAAATTGACGAAAACGCGAAAAAATTTTCTTTCGCCCCATAGACTTTGAAAATTCTTACAAACTGTATGTACTGGATACATAATTCAATTATATTTCAAAATTCTTTCAGCCAATCCTGTTTAAATTAGTTTCAATAGATACATACCTGCCTTACCTGCAATCCGGTGCGCGTTCCGCGAGTCCGAGACGTGTAGGGTAGTTAATATTCCTGGTTTTGTTCAAATTTTCAGTGAAAATTCACGTTTTTCGGCTGAAATTCAAAATTTTTGTTCAGCACAACTTTCAGTAACGCCATAGTTAGCTAGTTCGCGCGGAGACGCGTCTTTCGACACCTCGCCCGTGCGCCTAGCATACATAGCCACCTTAATACTTAGAATTTTCATTGTTCTACGTAACTAGTAGGTACCAAAAATCTACCTGACCGAACCAAGTTTTCATACATTGGTCAATATCTTCGCATCCAGGTGACGCATTTTGACGCTGTTTTCAGCTAATTCGTTCCTAGTTAGGCTACCTGAGACTATCTGACTGAGAAAATTGACGAAAACGCGAAAAAATTTTCTTTCGCCCCATAGACTTTGAAAATTCTTACAAACTGTATGTACTGGATACATAATTCAATTATATTTCAAAATTCTTTCAGCCAATCCTGTTTAAATTAGTTTCAATAGATACATACCTGCCTTACCTGCAATCCGGTGCGCGTTCCGCGAGTCCGAGACGTGTAGGGTAGTTAATATTCCTGGTTTTGTTCAAATTTTCAGTGAAAATTCACGTTTTTCGGCTGAAATTCAAAATTTTTGTTCAGCACAACTTTCAGTAACGCCATAGTTAGCTAGTTCGCGCGGAGACGCGTCTTTCGACACCTCGCCCGTGCGCCTAGCATACATAGCCACCTTAATACTTAGAATTTTCATTGTTCTACGTAACTAGTAGGTACCAAAAATCTACCTGACCGAACCAAGTTTTCATACATTGGTCAATATCTTCGCATCCAGGTGACGCATTTTGACGCTGTTTTCAGCTAATTCGTTCCTAGTTAGGCTACCTGAGACTATCTGACTGAGAAAATTGACGAAAACGCGAAAAAATTTTCTTTCGCCCCATAGACTTTGAAAATTCTTACAAACTGTATGTACTGGATACATAATTCAATTATATTTCAAAATTCTTTCAGCCAATCCTGTTTAAATTAGTTTCAATAGATACATACCTGCCTTACCTGCAATCCGGTGCGCGTTCCGCGAGTCCGAGACGTGTAGGGTAGTTAATATTCCTGGTTTTGTTCAAATTTTCAGTGAAAATTCACGTTTTTCGGCTGAAATTCAAAATTTTTGTTCAGCACAACTTTCAGTAACGCCATAGTTAGCTAGTTCGCGCGGAGACGCGTCTTTCGACACCTCGCCCGTGCGCCTAGCATACATAGCCACCTTAATACTTAGAATTTTCATTGTTCTACGTAACTAGTAGGTACCAAAAATCTACCTGACCGAACCAAGTTTTCATACATTGGTCAATATCTTCGCATCCAGGTGACGCATTTTGACGCTGTTTTCAGCTAATTCGTTCCTAGTTAGGCTACCTGAGACTATCTGACTGAGAAAATTGACGAAAACGCGAAAAAATTTTCTTTCGCCCCATAGACTTTGAAAATTCTTACAAACTGTATGTACTGGATACATAATTCAATTATATTTCAAAATTCTTTCAGCCAATCCTGTTTAAATTAGTTTCAATAGATACATACCTGCCTTACCTGCAATCCGGTGCGCGTTCCGCGAGTCCGAGACGTGTAGGGTAGTTAATATTCCTGGTTTTGTTCAAATTTTCAGTGAAAATTCACGTTTTTCGGCTGAAATTCAAAATTTTTGTTCAGCACAACTTTCAGTAACGCCATAGTTAGCTAGTTCGCGCGGAGACGCGTCTTTCGACACCTCGCCCGTGCGCCTAGCATACATAGCCACCTTAATACTTAGAATTTTCATTGTTCTACGTAACTAGTAGGTACCAAAAATCTACCTGACCGAACCAAGTTTTCATACATTGGTCAATATCTTCGCATCCAGGTGACGCATTTTGACGCTGTTTTCAGCTAATTCGTTCCTAGTTAGGCTACCTGAGACTATCTGACTGAGAAAATTGACGAAAACGCGAAAAAATTTTCTTTCGCCCCATAGACTTTGAAAATTCTTACAAACTGTATGTACTGGATACATAATTCAATTATATTTCAAAATTCTTTCAGCCAATCCTGTTTAAATTAGTTTCAATAGATACATACCTGCCTTACCTGCAATCCGGTGCGCGTTCCGCGAGTCCGAGACGTGTAGGGTAGTTAATATTCCTGGTTTTGTTCAAATTTTCAGTGAAAATTCACGTTTTTCGGCTGAAATTCAAAATTTTTGTTCAGCACAACTTTCAGTAACGCCATAGTTAGCTAGTTCGCGCGGAGACGCGTCTTTCGACACCTCGGCCGTGCGCCTAGCATACATAGCCACCTTAATACTTAGAATTTTCATTGTTCTACGTAACTAGTAGGTACCAAAAATCTACCTGACCGAACCAAGTTTTCATACATTGGTCAATATCTTCGCATCCAGGTGACGCATTTTGACGCTGTTTTCAGCTAATTCGTTCCTAGTTAGGCTACCTGAGACTATCTGACTGAGAAAATTGACGAAAACGCGAAAAAATTTTCTTTCGCCCCATAGACTTTGAAAATTCTTACAAACTGTATGTACTGGATACATAATTCAATTATATTTCAAAATTCTTTCAGCCAATCCTGTTTAAATTAGTTTCAATAGATACATACCTGCCTTACCTGCAATCCGGTGCGCGTTCCGCGAGTCCGAGACGTGTAGGGTAGTTAATATTCCTGGTTTTGTTCAAATTTTCAGTGAAAATTCACGTTTTTCGGCTGAAATTCAAAATTTTTGTTCAGCACAACTTTCAGTAACGCCATAGTTAGCTAGTTCGCGCGGAGACGCGTCTTTCGACACCTCGCCCGTGCGCCTAGCATACATAGCCACCTTAATACTTAGAATTTTCATTGTTCTACGTAACTAGTAGGTACCAAAAATCTACCTGACCGAACCAAGTTTTCATACATTGGTCAATATCTTCGCATCCAGGTGACGCATTTTGACGCTGTTTTCAGCTAATTCGTTCCTAGTTAGGCTACCTGAGACTATCTGACTGAGAAAATTGACGAAAACGCGAAAAAATTTTCTTTCGCCCCATAGACTTTGAAAATTCTGACAAACTGTATGTACTGGATACATAATTCAATTATATTTCAAAATTCTTTCAGCCAATCCTGTTTAAATTAGTTTCAATAGATACATACCTGCCTTACCTGCAATCCGGTGCGCGTTCCGCGAGTCCGAGACGTGTAGGGTAGTTAATATTCCTGGTTTTGTTCAAATTTTCAGTGAAAATTCACGTTTTTCGGCTGAAATTCAAAATTTTTGTTCAGCACAACTTTCAGTAACGCCATAGTTAGCTAGTTCGCGCGGAGACGCGTCTTTCGACACCTCGCCCGTGCGCCTAGCATACATAGCCACCTTAATACTTAGAATTTTCATTGTTCTACGTAACTAGTAGGTACCAAAAATCTACCTGACCGAACCAAGTTTTCATACATTGGTCAATATCTTCGCATCCAGGTGACGCATTTTGACGCTGTTTTCAGCTAATTCGTTCCTAGTTAGGCTACCTGAGACTATCTGACTGAGAAAATTGACGAAAACGCGAAAAAATTTTCTTTCGCCCCATAGACTTTGAAAATTCTTACAAACTGTATGTACTGGATACATAATTCAATTATATTTCAAAATTCTTTCAGCCAATCCTGTTTAAATTAGTTTCAATAGATACATACCTGCCTTACCTGCAATCCGGTGCGCGTTCCGCGAGTCCGAGACGTGTAGGGTAGTTAATATTCCTGGTTTTGTTCAAATTTTCAGTGAAAATTCACGTTTTTCGGCTGAAATTCAAAATTTTTGTTCAGCACAACTTTCAGTAACGCCATAGTTAGCTAGTTCGCGCGGAGACGCGTCTTTCGACACCTCGCCCGTGCGCCTAGCATACATAGCCACCTTAATACTTAGAATTTTCATTGTTCTACGTAACTAGTAGGTACCAAAAATCTACCTGACCGAACCAAGTTTTCATACATTGGTCAATATCTTCGCATCCAGGTGACGCATTTTGACGCTGTTTTCAGCTAATTCGTTCCTAGTTAGGCTACCTGAGACTATCTGACTGAGAAAATTGACGAAAACGCGAAAAAATTTTCTTTCGCCCCATAGACTTTGAAAATTCTTACAAACTGTATGTACTGGATACATAATTCAATTATATTTCAAAATTCTTTCAGCCAATCCTGTTTAAATTAGTTTCAATAGATACATACCTGCCTTACCTGCAATCCGGTGCGCGTTCCGCGAGTCCGAGACGTGTAGGGTAGTTAATATTCCTGGTTTTGTTCAAATTTTCAGTGAAAATTCACGTTTTTCGGCTGAAATTCAAAATTTTTGTTCAGCACAACTTTCAGTAACGCCATAGTTAGCTAGTTCGCGCGGAGACGCGTCTTTCGACACCTCGCCCGTGCGCCTAGCATACATAGCCACCTTAATACTTAGAATTTTCATTGTTCTACGTAACTAGTAGGTACCAAAAATCTACCTGACCGAACCAAGTTTTCATACATTGGTCAATATCTTCGCATCCAGGTGACGCATTTTGACGCTGTTTTCAGCTAATTCGTTCCTAGTTAGGCTACCTGAGACTATCTGACTGAGAAAATTGACGAAAACGCGAAAAAATTTTCTTTCGCCCCATAGACTTTGAAAATTCTTACAAACTGTATGTACTGGATACATAATTCAATTATATTTCAAAATTCTTTCAGCCAATCCTGTTTAAATTAGTTTCAATAGATACATACCTGCCTTACCTGCAATCCGGTGCGCGTTCCGCGAGTCCGAGACGTGTAGGGTAGTTAATATTCCTGGTTTTGTTCAAATTTTCAGTGAAAATTCACGTTTTTCGGCTGAAATTCAAAATTTTTGTTCAGCACAACTTTCAGTAACGCCATAGTTAGCTAGTTCGCGCGGAGACGCGTCTTTCGACACCTCGCCCGTGCGCCTAGCATACATAGCCACCTTAATACTTAGAATTTTCATTGTTCTACGTAACTAGTAGGTACCAAAAATCTACCTGACCGAACCAAGTTTTCATACATTGGTCAATATCTTCGCATCCAGGTGACGCATTTTGACGCTGTTTTCAGCTAATTCGTTCCTAGTTAGGCTACCTGAGACTATCTGACTGAGAAAATTGACGAAAACGCGAAAAAATTTTCTTTCGCCCCATAGACTTTGAAAATTCTTACAAACTGTATGTACTGGATACATAATTCAATTATATTTCAAAATTCTTTCAGCCAATCCTGTTTAAATTAGTTTCAATAGATACATACCTGCCTTACCTGCAATCCGGTGCGCGTTCCGCGAGTCCGAGACGTGTAGGGTAGTTAATATTCCTGGTTTTGTTCAAATTTTCAGTGAAAATTCACGTTTTTCGGCTGAAATTCAAAATTTTTGTTCAGCACAACTTTCAGTAACGCCATAGTTAGCTAGTTCGCGCGGAGACGCGTCTTTCGACACCTCGCCCGTGCGCCTAGCATACATAGCCACCTTAATACTTAGAATTTTCATTGTTCTACGTAACTAGTAGGTACCAAAAATCTACCTGACCGAACCAAGTTTTCATACATTGGTCAATATCTTCGCATCCAGGTGACGCATTTTGACGCTGTTTTCAGCTAATTCGTTCCTAGTTAGGCTACCTGAGACTATCTGACTGAGAAAATTGACGAAAACGCGAAAAAATTTTCTTTCGCCCCATAGACTTTGAAAATTCTTACAAACTGTATGTACTGGATACATAATTCAATTATATTTCAAAATTCTTTCAGCCAATCCTGTTTAAATTAGTTTCAATAGATACATACCTGCCTTACCTGCAATCCGGTGCGCGTTCCGCGAGTCCGAGACGTGTAGGGTAGTTAATATTCCTGGTTTTGTTCAAATTTTCAGTGAAAATTCACGTTTTTCGGCTGAAATTCAAAATTTTTGTTCAGCACAACTTTCAGTAACGCCATAGTTAGCTAGTTCGCGCGGAGACGCGTCTTTCGACACCTCGCCCGTGCGCCTAGCATACATAGCCACCTTAATACTTAGAATTTTCATTGTTCTACGTAACTAGTAGGTACCAAAAATCTACCTGACCGAACCAAGTTTTCATACATTGGTCAATATCTTCGCATCCAGGTGACGCATTTTGACGCTGTTTTCAGCTAATTCGTTCCTAGTTAGGCTACCTGAGACTATCTGACTGAGAAAATTGACGAAAACGCGAAAAAATTTTCTTTCGCCCCATAGACTTTGAAAATTCTTACAAACTGTATGTACTGGATACATAATTCAATTATATTTCAAAATTCTTTCAGCCAATCCTGTTTAAATTAGTTTCAATAGATACATACCTGCCTTACCTGCAATCCGGTGCGCGTTCCGCGAGTCCGAGACGTGTAGGGTAGTTAATATTCCTGGTTTTGTTCAAATTTTCAGTGAAAATTCACGTTTTTCGGCTGAAATTCAAAATTTTTGTTCAGCACAACTTTCAGTAACGCCATAGTTAGCTAGTTCGCGCGGAGACGCGTCTTTCGACACCTCGCCCGTGCGCCTAGCATACATAGCCACCTTAATACTTAGAATTTTCATTGTTCTACGTAACTAGTAGGTACCAAAAATCTACCTGACCGAACCAAGTTTTCATACATTGGTCAATATCTTCGCATCCAGGTGACGCATTTTGACGCTGTTTTCAGCTAATTCGTTCCTAGTTAGGCTACCTGAGACTATCTGACTGAGAAAATTGACGAAAACGCGAAAAAATTTTCTTTCGCCCCATAGACTTTGAAAATTCTTACAAACTGTATGTACTGGATACATAATTCAATTATATTTCAAAATTCTTTCAGCCAATCCTGTTTAAATTAGTTTCAATAGATACATACCTGCCTTACCTGCAATCCGGTGCGCGTTCCGCGAGTCCGAGACGTGTAGGGTAGTTAATATTCCTGGTTTTGTTCAAATTTTCAGTGAAAATTCACGTTTTTCGGCTGAAATTCAAAATTTTTGTTCAGCACAACTTTCAGTAACGCCATAGTTAGCTAGTTCGCGCGGAGACGCGTCTTTCGACACCTCGCCCGTGCGCCTAGCATACATAGCCACCTTAATACTTAGAATTTTCATTGTTCTACGTAACTCGGCACATAATTAAAAGTACCTATTACATATAAATATGTATCACTATA
This sequence comes from Polymixis lichenea, assembly GCA_949091785.1. Taxonomy (NCBI): domain Eukaryota; kingdom Metazoa; phylum Arthropoda; class Insecta; order Lepidoptera; family Noctuidae; genus Polymixis; species Polymixis lichenea. Next base: position 23,796,539 of record OX420948.1, on the reverse strand, counting down.
CCTTATACTTTACTATATCTATTTATTACTATATTATTTATTACCACTATATCTTATATCACCAATGCGAAAAGCCTCAACAAAAAGACAGTGTCCGTATCCAATCGCAGACACTGTCTAAAAATAAAACACAAACATGTTCTTAATCTAAAACAAACAAAACCCAAAAGTGAAACAACAAATAAGACAAAAAAAAAAAAAAAAAAACTAGTAGGTACCAAAAATCTACCTGACCGAACCAAGTTTTCATACATTGGTCAATATCTTCGCATCCAGGTGACGCATTTTGACGCTGTTTTCAGCTAATTCGTTCCTAGTTAGGCTACCTGAGACTATCTGACTGAGAAAATTAACGAAAACGCGAAAAAATTTTCTTTCGCCCCATAGACTTTGAAAATTCTTACAAACTGTATGTACTGGATACATAATTCAATTATATTTCAAAATTCTTTCAGCCAATCCTGTTTAAATTAGTTTCAATAGATACATACCTGCCTTACCTGCAATCCGGTGCGCGTTCCGCGAGTCCGAGACGTGTAGGGTAGTTAATATTCCTGGTTTTGTTCAAATTTTCAGTGAAAATTCACGTTTTTCGGCTGAAATTCAAAATTTTTGTTCAGCACAACTTTCAGTAACGCCATAGTTAGCTAGTTCGCGCGGAGACGCGTCTTTCGACACCTCGCCCGTGCGCCTAGCATACATAGCCACCTTAATACTTAGAATTTTCATTGTTCTACGTAACTAGTAGGTACCAAAAATCTACCTGACCGAACCAAGTTTTCATACATTGGTCAATATCTTCGCATCCAGGTGACGCATTTTGACGCTGTTTTCAGCTAATTCGTTCCTAGTTAGGCTACCTGAGACTATCTGACTGAGAAAATTGACGAAAACGCGAAAAAATTTTCTTTCGCCCCATAGACTTTGAAAATTCTTACAAACTGTATGTACTGGATACATAATTCAATTATATTTCAAAATTCTTTCAGCCAATCCTGTTTAAATTAGTTTCAATAGATACATACCTGCCTTACCTGCAATCCGGTGCGCGTTCCGCGAGTCCGAGACGTGTAGGGTAGTTAATATTCCTGGTTTTGTTCAAATTTTCAGTGAAAATTCACGTTTTTCGGCTGAAATTCAAAATTTTTGTTCAGCACAACTTTCAGTAACGCCATAGTTAGCTAGTTCGCGCGGAGACGCGTCTTTCGACACCTCGCCCGTGCGCCTAGCATACATAGCCACCTTAATACTTAGAATTTTCATTGTTCTACGTAACTAGTAGGTACCAAAAATCTACCTGACCGAACCAAGTTTTCATACATTGGTCAATATCTTCGCATCCAGGTGACGCATTTTGACGCTGTTTTCAGCTAATTCGTTCCTAGTTAGGCTACCTGAGACTATCTGACTGAGAAAATTGACGAAAACGCGAAAAAATTTTCTTTCGCCCCATAGACTTTGAAAATTCTTACAAACTGTATGTACTGGATACATAATTCAATTATATTTCAAAATTCTTTCAGCCAATCCTGTTTAAATTAGTTTCAATAGATACATACCTGCCTTACCTGCAATCCGGTGCGCGTTCCGCGAGTCCGAGACGTGTAGGGTAGTTAATATTCCTGGTTTTGTTCAAATTTTCAGTGAAAATTCACGTTTTTCGGCTGAAATTCAAAATTTTTGTTCAGCACAACTTTCAGTAACGCCATAGTTAGCTAGTTCGCGCGGAGACGCGTCTTTCGACACCTCGCCCGTGCGCCTAGCATACATAGCCACCTTAATACTTAGAATTTTCATTGTTCTACGTAACTAGTAGGTACCAAAAATCTACCTGACCGAACCAAGTTTTCATACATTGGTCAATATCTTCGCATCCAGGTGACGCATTTTGACGCTGTTTTCAGCTAATTCGTTCCTAGTTAGGCTACCTGAGACTATCTGACTGAGAAAATTGACGAAAACGCGAAAAAATTTTCTTTCGCCCCATAGACTTTGAAAATTCTTACAAACTGTATGTACTGGATACATAATTCAATTATATTTCAAAATTCTTTCAGCCAATCCTGTTTAAATTAGTTTCAATAGATACATACCTGCCTTACCTGCAATCCGGTGCGCGTTCCGCGAGTCCGAGACGTGTAGGGTAGTTAATATTCCTGGTTTTGTTCAAATTTTCAGTGAAAATTCACGTTTTTCGGCTGAAATTCAAAATTTTTGTTCAGCACAACTTTCAGTAACGCCATAGTTAGCTAGTTCGCGCGGAGACGCGTCTTTCGACACCTCGCCCGTGCGCCTAGCATACATAGCCACCTTAATACTTAGAATTTTCATTGTTCTACGTAACTAGTAGGTACCAAAAATCTACCTGACCGAACCAAGTTTTCATACATTGGTCAATATCTTCGCATCCAGGTGACGCATTTTGACGCTGTTTTCAGCTAATTCGTTCCTAGTTAGGCTACCTGAGACTATCTGACTGAGAAAATTGACGAAAACGCGAAAAAATTTTCTTTCGCCCCATAGACTTTGAAAATTCTTACAAACTGTATGTACTGGATACATAATTCAATTATATTTCAAAATTCTTTCAGCCAATCCTGTTTAAATTAGTTTCAATAGATACATACCTGCCTTACCTGCAATCCGGTGCGCGTTCCGCGAGTCCGAGACGTGTAGGGTAGTTAATATTCCTGGTTTTGTTCAAATTTTCAGTGAAAATTCACGTTTTTCGGCTGAAATTCAAAATTTTTGTTCAGCACAACTTTCAGTAACGCCATAGTTAGCTAGTTCGCGCGGAGACGCGTCTTTCGACACCTCGCCCGTGCGCCTAGCATACATAGCCACCTTAATACTTAGAATTTTCATTGTTCTACGTAACTAGTAGGTACCAAAAATCTACCTGACCGAACCAAGTTTTCATACATTGGTCAATATCTTCGCATCCAGGTGACGCATTTTGACGCTGTTTTCAGCTAATTCGTTCCTAGTTAGGCTACCTGAGACTATCTGACTGAGAAAATTGACGAAAACGCGAAAAAATTTTCTTTCGCCCCATAGACTTTGAAAATTCTTACAAACTGTATGTACTGGATACATAATTCAATTATATTTCAAAATTCTTTCAGCCAATCCTGTTTAAATTAGTTTCAATAGATACATACCTGCCTTACCTGCAATCCGGTGCGCGTTCCGCGAGTCCGAGACGTGTAGGGTAGTTAATATTCCTGGTTTTGTTCAAATTTTCAGTGAAAATTCACGTTTTTCGGCTGAAATTCAAAATTTTTGTTCAGCACAACTTTCAGTAACGCCATAGTTAGCTAGTTCGCGCGGAGACGCGTCTTTCGACACCTCGCCCGTGCGCCTAGCATACATAGCCACCTTAATACTTAGAATTTTCATTGTTCTACGTAACTAGTAGGTACCAAAAATCTACCTGACCGAACCAAGTTTTCATACATTGGTCAATATCTTCGCATCCAGGTGACGCATTTTGACGCTGTTTTCAGCTAATTCGTTCCTAGTTAGGCTACCTGAGACTATCTGACTGAGAAAATTGACGAAAACGCGAAAAAATTTTCTTTCGCCCCATAGACTTTGAAAATTCTTACAAACTGTATGTACTGGATACATAATTCAATTATATTTCAAAATTCTTTCAGCCAATCCTGTTTAAATTAGTTTCAATAGATACATACCTGCCTTACCTGCAATCCGGTGCGCGTTCCGCGAGTCCGAGACGTGTAGGGTAGTTAATATTCCTGGTTTTGTTCAAATTTTCAGTGAAAATTCACGTTTTTCGGCTGAAATTCAAAATTTTTGTTCAGCACAACTTTCAGTAACGCCATAGTTAGCTAGTTCGCGCGGAGACGCGTCTTTCGACACCTCGCCCGTGCGCCTAGCATACATAGCCACCTTAATACTTAGAATTTTCATTGTTCTACGTAACTAGTAGGTACCAAAAATCTACCTGACCGAACCAAGTTTTCATACATTGGTCAATATCTTCGCATCCAGGTGACGCATTTTGACGCTGTTTTCAGCTAATTCGTTCCTAGTTAGGCTACCTGAGACTATCTGACTGAGAAAATTGACGAAAACGCGAAAAAATTTTCTTTCGCCCCATAGACTTTGAAAATTCTTACAAACTGTATGTACTGGATACATAATTCAATTATATTTCAAAATTCTTTCAGCCAATCCTGTTTAAATTAGTTTCAATAGATACATACCTGCCTTACCTGCAATCCGGTGCGCGTTCCGCGAGTCCGAGACGTGTAGGGTAGTTAATATTCCTGGTTTTGTTCAAATTTTCAGTGAAAATTCACGTTTTTCGGCTGAAATTCAAAATTTTTGTTCAGCACAACTTTCAGTAACGCCATAGTTAGCTAGTTCGCGCGGAGACGCGTCTTTCGACACCTCGCCCGTGCGCCTAGCATACATAGCCACCTTAATACTTAGAATTTTCATTGTTCTACGTAACTAGTAGGTACCAAAAATCTACCTGACCGAACCAAGTTTTCATACATTGGTCAATATCTTCGCATCCAGGTGACGCATTTTGACGCTGTTTTCAGCTAATTCGTTCCTAGTTAGGCTACCTGAGACTATCTGACTGAGAAAATTGACGAAAACGCGAAAAAATTTTCTTTCGCCCCATAGACTTTGAAAATTCTTACAAACTGTATGTACTGGATACATAATTCAATTATATTTCAAAATTCTTTCAGCCAATCCTGTTTAAATTAGTTTCAATAGATACATACCTGCCTTACCTGCAATCCGGTGCGCGTTCCGCGAGTCCGAGACGTGTAGGGTAGTTAATATTCCTGGTTTTGTTCAAATTTTCAGTGAAAATTCACGTTTTTCGGCTGAAATTCAAAATTTTTGTTCAGCACAACTTTCAGTAACGCCATAGTTAGCTAGTTCGCGCGGAGACGCGTCTTTCGACACCTCGCCCGTGCGCCTAGCATACATAGCCACCTTAATACTTAGAATTTTCATTGTTCTACGTAACTAGTAGGTACCAAAAATCTACCTGACCGAACCAAGTTTTCATACATTGGTCAATATCTTCGCATCCAGGTGACGCATTTTGACGCTGTTTTCAGCTAATTCGTTCCTAGTTAGGCTACCTGAGACTATCTGACTGAGAAAATTGACGAAAACGCGAAAAAATTTTCTTTCGCCCCATAGACTTTGAAAATTCTTACAAACTGTATGTACTGGATACATAATTCAATTATATTTCAAAATTCTTTCAGCCAATCCTGTTTAAATTAGTTTCAATAGATACATACCTGCCTTACCTGCAATCCGGTGCGCGTTCCGCGAGTCCGAGACGTGTAGGGTAGTTAATATTCCTGGTTTTGTTCAAATTTTCAGTGAAAATTCACGTTTTTCGGCTGAAATTCAAAATTTTTGTTCAGCACAACTTTCAGTAACGCCATAGTTAGCTAGTTCGCGCGGAGACGCGTCTTTCGACACCTCGCCCGTGCGCCTAGCATACATAGCCACCTTAATACTTAGAATTTTCATTGTTCTACGTAACTAGTAGGTACCAAAAATCTACCTGACCGAACCAAGTTTTCATACATTGGTCAATATCTTCGCATCCAGGTGACGCATTTTGACGCTGTTTTCAGCTAATTCGTTCCTAGTTAGGCTACCTGAGACTATCTGACTGAGAAAATTGACGAAAACGCGAAAAAATTTTCTTTCGCCCCATAGACTTTGAAAATTCTTACAAACTGTATGTACTGGATACATAATTCAATTATATTTCAAAATTCTTTCAGCCAATCCTGTTTAAATTAGTTTCAATAGATACATACCTGCCTTACCTGCAATCCGGTGCGCGTTCCGCGAGTCCGAGACGTGTAGGGTAGTTAATATTCCTGGTTTTGTTCAAATTTTCAGTGAAAATTCACGTTTTTCGGCTGAAATTCAAAATTTTTGTTCAGCACAACTTTCAGTAACGCCATAGTTAGCTAGTTCGCGCGGAGACGCGTCTTTCGACACCTCGCCCGTGCGCCTAGCATACATAGCCACCTTAATACTTAGAATTTTCATTGTTCTACGTAACTAGTAGGTACCAAAAATCTACCTGACCGAACCAAGTTTTCATACATTGGTCAATATCTTCGCATCCAGGTGACGCATTTTGACGCTGTTTTCAGCTAATTCGTTCCTAGTTAGGCTACCTGAGACTATCTGACTGAGAAAATTGACGAAAACGCGAAAAAATTTTCTTTCGCCCCATAGACTTTGAAAATTCTTACAAACTGTATGTACTGGATACATAATTCAATTATATTTCAAAATTCTTTCAGCCAATCCTGTTTAAATTAGTTTCAATAGATACATACCTGCCTTACCTGCAATCCGGTGCGCGTTCCGCGAGTCCGAGACGTGTAGGGTAGTTAATATTCCTGGTTTTGTTCAAATTTTCAGTGAAAATTCACGTTTTTCGGCTGAAATTCAAAATTTTTGTTCAGCACAACTTTCAGTAACGCCATAGTTAGCTAGTTCGCGCGGAGACGCGTCTTTCGACACCTCGCCCGTGCGCCTAGCATACATAGCCACCTTAATACTTAGAATTTTCATTGTTCTACGTAACTAGTAGGTACCAAAAATCTACCTGACCGAACCAAGTTTTCATACATTGGTCAATATCTTCGCATCCAGGTGACGCATTTTGACGCTGTTTTCAGCTAATTCGTTCCTAGTTAGGCTACCTGAGACTATCTGACTGAGAAAATTGACGAAAACGCGAAAAAATTTTCTTTCGCCCCATAGACTTTGAAAATTCTTACAAACTGTATGTACTGGATACATAATTCAATTATATTTCAAAATTCTTTCAGCCAATCCTGTTTAAATTAGTTTCAATAGATACATACCTGCCTTACCTGCAATCCGGTGCGCGTTCCGCGAGTCCGAGACGTGTAGGGTAGTTAATATTCCTGGTTTTGTTCAAATTTTCAGTGAAAATTCACGTTTTTCGGCTGAAATTCAAAATTTTTGTTCAGCACAACTTTCAGTAACGCCATAGTTAGCTAGTTCGCGCGGAGACGCGTCTTTCGACACCTCGCCCGTGCGCCTAGCATACATAGCCACCTTAATACTTAGAATTTTCATTGTTCTACGTAACTAGTAGGTACCAAAAATCTACCTGACCGAACCAAGTTTTCATACATTGGTCAATATCTTCGCATCCAGGTGACGCATTTTGACGCTGTTTTCAGCTAATTCGTTCCTAGTTAGGCTACCTGAGACTATCTGACTGAGAAAATTGACGAAAACGCGAAAAAATTTTCTTTCGCCCCATAGACTTTGAAAATTCTTACAAACTGTATGTACTGGATACATAATTCAATTATATTTCAAAATTCTTTCAGCCAATCCTGTTTAAATTAGTTTCAATAGATACATACCTGCCTTACCTGCAATCCGGTGCGCGTTCCGCGAGTCCGAGACGTGTAGGGTAGTTAATATTCCTGGTTTTGTTCAAATTTTCAGTGAAAATTCACGTTTTTCGGCTGAAATTCAAAATTTTTGTTCAGCACAACTTTCAGTAACGCCATAGTTAGCTAGTTCGCGCGGAGACGCGTCTTTCGACACCTCGCCCGTGCGCCTAGCATACATAGCCACCTTAATACTTAGAATTTTCATTGTTCTACGTAACTAGTAGGTACCAAAAATCTACCTGACCGAACCAAGTTTTCATACATTGGTCAATATCTTCGCATCCAGGTGACGCATTTTGACGCTGTTTTCAGCTAATTCGTTCCTAGTTAGGCTACCTGAGACTATCTGACTGAGAAAATTGACGAAAACGCGAAAAAATTTTCTTTCGCCCCATAGACTTTGAAAATTCTTACAAACTGTATGTACTGGATACATAATTCAATTATATTTCAAAATTCTTTCAGCCAATCCTGTTTAAATTAGTTTCAATAGATACATACCTGCCTTACCTGCAATCCGGTGCGCGTTCCGCGAGTCCGAGACGTGTAGGGTAGTTAATATTCCTGGTTTTGTTCAAATTTTCAGTGAAAATTCACGTTTTTCGGCTGAAATTCAAAATTTTTGTTCAGCACAACTTTCAGTAACGCCATAGTTAGCTAGTTCGCGCGGAGACGCGTCTTTCGACACCTCGCCCGTGCGCCTAGCATACATAGCCACCTTAATACTTAGAATTTTCATTGTTCTACGTAACTAGTAGGTACCAAAAATCTACCTGACCGAACCAAGTTTTCATACATTGGTCAATATCTTCGCATCCAGGTGACGCATTTTGACGCTGTTTTCAGCTAATTCGTTCCTAGTTAGGCTACCTGAGACTATCTGACTGAGAAAATTGACGAAAACGCGAAAAAATTTTCTTTCGCCCCATAGACTTTGAAAATTCTTACAAACTGTATGTACTGGATACATAATTCAATTATATTTCAAAATTCTTTCAGCCAATCCTGTTTAAATTAGTTTCAATAGATACATACCTGCCTTACCTGCAATCCGGTGCGCGTTCCGCGAGTCCGAGACGTGTAGGGTAGTTAATATTCCTGGTTTTGTTCAAATTTTCAGTGAAAATTCACGTTTTTCGGCTGAAATTCAAAATTTTTGTTCAGCACAACTTTCAGTAACGCCATAGTTAGCTAGTTCGCGCGGAGACGCGTCTTTCGACACCTCGCCCGTGCGCCTAGCATACATAGCCACCTTAATACTTAGAATTTTCATTGTTCTACGTAACTAGTAGGTACCAAAAATCTACCTGACCGAACCAAGTTTTCATACATTGGTCAATATCTTCGCATCCAGGTGACGCATTTTGACGCTGTTTTCAGCTAATTCGTTCCTAGTTAGGCTACCTGAGACTATCTGACTGAGAAAATTGACGAAAACGCGAAAAAATTTTCTTTCGCCCCATAGACTTTGAAAATTCTTACAAACTGTATGTACTGGATACATAATTCAATTATATTTCAAAATTCTTTCAGCCAATCCTGTTTAAATTAGTTTCAATAGATACATACCTGCCTTACCTGCAATCCGGTGCGCGTTCCGCGAGTCCGAGACGTGTAGGGTAGTTAATATTCCTGGTTTTGTTCAAATTTTCAGTGAAAATTCACGTTTTTCGGCTGAAATTCAAAATTTTTGTTCAGCACAACTTTCAGTAACGCCATAGTTAGCTAGTTCGCGCGGAGACGCGTCTTTCGACACCTCGCCCGTGCGCCTAGCATACATAGCCACCTTAATACTTAGAATTTTCATTGTTCTACGTAACTAGTAGGTACCAAAAATCTACCTGACCGAACCAAGTTTTCATACATTGGTCAATATCTTCGCATCCAGGTGACGCATTTTGACGCTGTTTTCAGCTAATTCGTTCCTAGTTAGGCTACCTGAGACTATCTGACTGAGAAAATTGACGAAAACGCGAAAAAATTTTCTTTCGCCCCATAGACTTTGAAAATTCTTACAAACTGTATGTACTGGATACATAATTCAATTATATTTCAAAATTCTTTCAGCCAATCCTGTTTAAATTAGTTTCAATAGATACATACCTGCCTTACCTGCAATCCGGTGCGCGTTCCGCGAGTCCGAGACGTGTAGGGTAGTTAATATTCCTGGTTTTGTTCAAATTTTCAGTGAAAATTCACGTTTTTCGGCTGAAATTCAAAATTTTTGTTCAGCACAACTTTCAGTAACGCCATAGTTAGCTAGTTCGCGCGGAGACGCGTCTTTCGACACCTCGCCCGTGCGCCTAGCATACATAGCCACCTTAATACTTAGAATTTTCATTGTTCTACGTAACTCGGCACATAATTAAAAGTACCTATTACATATAAATATGTATCACTATACCTTATACTTTACTATATCTATTTATTACTATATTATTTATTACCACTATATCTTATATCACCAATGCGAAAAGCCTCAACAAAAAGACAGTGTCCGTATCCAATCGCAGACACTGTCTAAAAATAAAACACAAACATGTTCTTAATCTAAAACAAACAAAACCCAAAAGTGAAACAACAAATAAGACAAAAAAAAAAAAAAAAAAACTAGTAGGTACCAAAAATCTACCTGACCGAACCAAGTTTTCATACATTGGTCAATATCTTCGCATCCAGGTGACGCATTTTGACGCTGTTTTCAGCTAATTCGTTCCTAGTTAGGCTACCTGAGACTATCTGACTGAGAAAATTGACGAAAACGCGAAAAAATTTTCTTTCGCCCCATAGACTTTGAAAATTCTTACAAACTGTATGTACTGGATACATAATTCAATTATATTTCAAAATTCTTTCAGCCAATCCTGTTTAAATTAGTTTCAATAGATACATACCTGCCTTACCTGCAATCCGGTGCGCGTTCCGCGAGTCCGAGACGTGTAGGGTAGTTAATATTCCTGGTTTTGTTCAAATTTTCAGTGAAAATTCACGTTTTTCGGCTGAAATTCAAAATTTTTGTTCAGCACAACTTTCAGTAACGCCATAGTTAGCTAGTTCGCGCGGAGACGCGTCTTTCGACACCTCGCCCGTGCGCCTAGCATACATAGCCACCTTAATACTTAGAATTTTCATTGTTCTACGTAACTAGTAGGTACCAAAAATCTACCTGACCGAACCAAGTTTTCATACATTGGTCAATATCTTCGCATCCAGGTGACGCATTTTGACGCTGTTTTCAGCTAATTCGTTCCTAGTTAGGCTACCTGAGACTATCTGACTGAGAAAATTGACGAAAACGCGAAAAAATTTTCTTTCGCCCCATAGACTTTGAAAATTCTTACAAACTGTATGTACTGGATACATAATTCAATTATATTTCAAAATTCTTTCAGCCAATCCTGTTTAAATTAGTTTCAATAGATACATACCTGCCTTACCTGCAATCCGGTGCGCGTTCCGCGAGTCCGAGACGTGTAGGGTAGTTAATATTCCTGGTTTTGTTCAAATTTTCAGTGAAAATTCACGTTTTTCGGCTGAAATTCAAAATTTTTGTTCAGCACAACTTTCAGTAACGCCATAGTTAGCTAGTTCGCGCGGAGACGCGTCTTTCGACACCTCGCCCGTGCGCCTAGCATACATAGCCACCTTAATACTTAGAATTTTCATTGTTCTACGTAACTAGTAGGTACCAAAAATCTACCTGACCGAACCAAGTTTTCATACATTGGTCAATATCTTCGCATCCAGGTGACGCATTTTGACGCTGTTTTCAGCTAATTCGTTCCTAGTTAGGCTACCTGAGACTATCTGACTGAGAAAATTGACGAAAACGCGAAAAAATTTTCTTTCGCCCCATAGACTTTGAAAATTCTTACAAACTGTATGTACTGGATACATAATTCAATTATATTTCAAAATTCTTTCAGCCAATCCTGTTTAAATTAGTTTCAATAGATACATACCTGCCTTACCTGCAATCCGGTGCGCGTTCCGCGAGTCCGAGACGTGTAGGGTAGTTAATATTCCTGGTTTTGTTCAAATTTTCAGTGAAAATTCACGTTTTTCGGCTGAAATTCAAAATTTTTGTTCAGCACAACTTTCAGTAACGCCATAGTTAGCTAGTTCGCGCGGAGACGCGTCTTTCGACACCTCGCCCGTGCGCCTAGCATACATAGCCACCTTAATACTTAGAATTTTCATTGTTCTACGTAACTAGTAGGTACCAAAAATCTACCTGACCGAACCAAGTTTTCATACATTGGTCAATATCTTCGCATCCAGGTGACGCATTTTGACGCTGTTTTCAGCTAATTCGTTCCTAGTTAGGCTACCTGAGACTATCTGACTGAGAAAATTGACGAAAACGCGAAAAAATTTTCTTTCGCCCCATAGACTTTGAAAATTCTTACAAACTGTATGTACTGGATACATAATTCAATTATATTTCAAAATTCTTTCAGCCAATCCTGTTTAAATTAGTTTCAATAGATACATACCTGCCTTACCTGCAATCCGGTGCGCGTTCCGCGAGTCCGAGACGTGTAGGGTAGTTAATATTCCTGGTTTTGTTCAAATTTTCAGTGAAAATTCACGTTTTTCGGCTGAAATTCAAAATTTTTGTTCAGCACAACTTTCAGTAACGCCATAGTTAGCTAGTTCGCGCGGAGACGCGTCTTTCGACACCTCGCCCGTGCGCCTAGCATACATAGCCACCTTAATACTTAGAATTTTCATTGTTCTACGTAACTAGTAGGTACCAAAAATCTACCTGACCGAACCAAGTTGGGGTGCTTGGACAGGAAACCTCCTCGTGTGCCCGTGGGCTGGAGTTTCCCTTGGATGCGTCTGGGGGAAAGGCCAGTCTCCGGGACGGTGCACCCTGGGATGCGGGCAATGTCCCCCCATTAGGTACGCGTGCCTAAGGGGTGTCGTTGCCCGTATGCCAATATCCTGTCGGAGGAACGCTCCAACGCGTGTCTCTCTGCGACTATGCAGAGACGCACAGCGGCGGAGTAAGAGCGGGCTCGGTGTGCACTTACCCTGCCACCGGGCAGGCAAGAAGGAGTCCTCTCCTTCTGCCACCGTTAATCTCGTAGCCCCGAAGATTGTCACGGTCATGTCTCTGACTTTTGACGGGGGTCGAGGGTCTTGGCTTAACCGCCCGGGCCGCGAGGAAGAAATCCTCTATAAAAAATTACCCCAAACCTCCAAGCGGCGGCGCACCGTGAGGGAGGTTGTTAGCTTGACTAATGGGTAGCTAAATTAGTCTCTAGTGCGAACCACTAGTTTTTGGGAAATAAATTGTATCTACTCGTGGGAACAACTATGGAAAAAATTAATAAAAAACAAAACCAACAGGAGGAGGGGAGCGATTCGGGGTCGGAGTCCGACGCCGCATCGAGCGCGAAGGGCTCTTTCAAGAGTCCGGAGCGTGTAGTGGGCGCTTCGAAGAGGACCAATGAGTTCCTCAAGGAGCGCTCAAAACCGAAGGATGGCCAGGGGTCATCCTCGGACGGTGGCATGACCTCGGCCCGAAAACTCGGGAAGGTCTGTCGCCAGGGTGGGATCCGGCTGGGCAAGGGGCTGACCACCAAGGAGACCGGCGTACTGAGCCAAGCCGGCCCAGTGGAGGCGGCCCAGCGAGCCGAGGCGCTAACCATGGAGGGGCAGCTCTCTGGGGGGACCAGCAGCAGGGCCCTCTCGGAGTCGTCTGACGGGGAGTCGGACGCTGCCGGCGGCTCCAAGTCGGAGCGAATGGCGAGGTTCGCGGAGGCGGTGGCTACGGCAGTCAGGGCTTTGGCCTTGAAGAGGACGTACGCCTCTAAGGACAAGGCCGTGCCCGCAGCCATAGCCTCCATTATGGCGGCAGCGGAGGGCATCCACACCGGACCTCCGTCGGACACCATGTCCGGGATGCGGGCGGAGGTCGCCCGCTTGGCAGCCGCTACGGAGCTTCTCCGAAAGGAGAACGAGGAGCTCCGAGCGGACCTGGCAGCGCTCCGAGGAGCTGGCCCCAGGGTGGTGCCTCAGAAGGGGGCGCGACATGGGCAGGGTGGACCCGTGCCAGAGGAGGACCGGCTGCTGAACCTGGTGCGGCAGGAGCTGGCTGCCTTCAGCAGCCGGTTTTCCGTCCTGGAGGCAATAGTCCTGCGGCCCCCGCTAGCAGCGAGTCGGTCGGCCTCGGGACAGCAGCAGAGGGGGGGCACGTATGCCGCAACCACAGCTGCCACGGCCAAATCGGCACCGCAGCCGGGACGGACTCCGGCGAAACCGGTGCCGACAAAGCCTAAGAAGGGCAGTGTGGCTGCGCAGGCGGTGACGGCCCCAGCTGTGGTGGTGCCAGGAGGGACGGCCCCGCCTCCCAAATCTCCTCCGGCCGACGCCGAATGGCAAGTGGCCGGGGAGAAGAGGAAGGCGGGCAAGGCTGCGAGGGCGGCCAAAAAAAAGGAGAGGCGGCAGCGTGCCAAAAAGCGAAGCGCCGCGGCTAGGTTACGCGCCCCGAAGTCCGCAGCTGTAGTGATCACACTACAGCCGGAAGCGGTACAGAAGGGCGTGTCCTACCGCGACGTGATCGCGAAGGCGAGGGCGGCGGTGGACCTGGCGGAAATAGGAGTCGCCAACGGCCTCCGCATAAGGGTCACTGCGACCGGGGCCCGGATGTTGCAGGTCCCTGGTGCGGCCAGTGGCCCGACCGCAGACGCTCTGGCCGAAAGGCTAAGGGCGTCCATAAGTGCGGACGAGGCCCGAGTGTCCAGGCCCACCAAGTGCGCTGACATGCGCATCTTGGGCCTGGACGACTCCGTGACGGAGAGCGAGGTGGTGGCCGCCATAGTCAGGACTGGGGGGTGCTCTGCTGAGCAGGTGAAGGCAGGCACCATTCGTCCTGACAACACGGGCATGCGAACCGTTACGGTGAGCTGCCCCGTGTCGGCGGCCCGAAAAATCACTGAGGAGGGCCGAAGGCTCCTGGTGGGCTGGGTATCCGCGCAGGTCAAGCTGCTGGAGCCCAGACCTCTGAGGTGCTTCCGCTGTCAGGTGGGTCACCACGTCGGAGTCCAATGCACTTCGGAGGTGGACCGCAGCGGTCACTGCTTCCGCTGCGGTCAGCCCGGTCACAAGGCCGGCTCATGCAATGCCGCGCCGCACTGCTATTTATGTGCGGCAGCTGGCAAGCCGGCCGAACACCGGGCTGGGAGCAAGGCCTGCGTTCCACCCACTGAAACCAGGAGCCGGGGCAGGGGCAAGCCCTCCGCCACCGCCGTCACCGCCGTAGCTGCCGCCACCGCCGCCGCCGCTGCCGCCCCTACCATCGCCGTCGCCGCCGCTACCACCGCGGCAGGGCCCTCTCAGGGGGCTCCGGAGGGGGCTGAAATGGAATGCCAATAACGGCTCCATTTCGCCTCCTCCAGGCGAACATCAACCACTGCGCCACCGCTCAGGATCTGTTGCTCCAGAGCATGGCGCAGTGGTCGATTAACATCGCCGTGGTCGCTGAGCCGTACTTTGTCCCGCCCAGGGATTACTGGGTGGAGGACCTGAGCGGCTCAGTGACCATAATTTCGTCGGCCGCCGCCGGCACCCCGGCTCTCGAGGGTATCCAGAGAGGAAGGGGTTGCGTAGCAGCACGGTTCGGGGAGATTGCAGTGGTAGGGGTGTACTTCTCCCCGAGCCGAACTCTCGCCGAGTTCCACAACTCCCTTGAGGAGTTGAGAGACGTCGTCGTCGGGTTTCGTTCCCTCCCCGTGCTCGTCCTCGGGGACTTCAATGCCAAGAACTTGGCTTGGGGTTCCCGGTTGACGGATGTGCGGGGTAGGATGGTGGAGGACTGGGCTCTAGAGGTGGGCCTGGTCGTCCTAAACCGGGGTTCTGTCGCCACGTGTGTGCGGATGCGGGGTGAGTCGGTGGTGGACATTTCGTTCGCCAGCCCCGCTCTGTCACCGCGTGTCGTCGACTGGCGCGTCATGGAGGGGGTGGAGACGTATTCCGACCACCGGTATATCCGGTTTGACGTCTCCGCCCAGGCCTCGAGCGCGCCGGTCCAACAGGCCCCGTGTGGTCCGCGGTGGGCGCTGAAGCGGCTGGACCGGGAGCTCCTCCTGGAAGCCTCGATCGTGCAGGCCTGGGTGTCACCACCGGACAGGCCTGCCGACATCAACGACGAGGCGGAGTGGTTCCGGGAGGCCATGTCCGAGGTATGCGACGTGGCAATGCCCCGGGTCCAGCCAGGACGTGCTCCACGCCAGGTGTACTGGTGGTCGCCGGAGCTCACAGCTCTGCGCGAGGCGTGCGTTGCTGCGCGGCATCGGTACACCAGGCACCGCAGGCTCCGTATCCGCCCTCCGGATACGGAAGCCATTCAGGCGGAGCTATACGAGGGGTACAGAGTGGCGAAGACCACCCTCCGAGCGGAGATCCTGCGGGCCAGGTCACTGGCCCGCGAGGAGTCGCTGGAGACTCTGAACAGAGACCCGTGGGGACGCCCTTACAAAACGGTGCGGGAGAAAATCCGCCCGTGGGCTCCCCCGCTGACCCAGAGTCTCCGGCCTCAGCTCGTGCAGGACGTGGTGAGCGCTCTGTTTCCCTCGCGAGGGGAGCATGCTCCCCCGGCCATGGCTCCGCCACCTGCGGTGCCCGACGCGGACCACACCGACGACGACGACGATGCTCCAGAGGTGACCGAGGTAGAATTGAGAGTGGCGGTACGTAGGCTGAATGCCAAGAATACCGCCCCAGGACCCGACGGCTTGCCTGGAAAAGCCTGGGTCCTGGCCTTGGAGGCTCTCGGGCCTCGACTAAGAGGGCTCCTAAGCGCATGCTTGGAGGAGGGCCAGTTCCCACGTCACTGGAAGACGGGGAAACTGGTCCTCATCAAGAAGCAGGGGCGCCCCGCGGACTCTCCGTCCGCTTACCGGCCCATCGTGCTGCTCGACGAGGTGGGCAAGCTCTTTGAAAGAGTCATTGCAGACCGCCTCGTCGGGCGGCTGGTGCGGGTGGGGCCGGATTTGGCGGAGAGCCAGTTCGGTTTCCGCAGGGGGCGCTCCACGGTGGACGCCATCATGCGCGTGCGAGCCCTCACGACGGGGGATGCTGTGGCCCGGGGTGGGGTCGTCTTGGCGGTGTCTCTGGACATCGCCAATGCCTTCAACACCCTGCCCTGGAGTTGCATAAGGGAGGCACTCCGGTATCACCGGATGCCGACCTACCTCTGTCGTGTGGTCGAGGCCTACTTGACGGACAGGGCCGTCATCTACCCCGGTCACCTAGGAGAGTGGAACCGGCGAGAGATGTCGTGCGGTGTCCCACAGGGATCGGTCCTGGGGCCGCATCTGTGGGACATCGGATACGACTGGGTGCTGCGCGCCGACCTCCCTAGTGGCGTCAGCGTAGTTTGCTACGCTGACGACACGCTGGTCCTGGCGCAAGGGAGGTCGTATCAGGCGGCGGCCGACTTAGCGACACACGGAGTTGCGACAATCGTCGATAGGATCCGGCAACTGGGACTCGAGGTGGCCTTGCACAAATCCGAGGCCATGTGGTTTCATGGTCTTCGGAATGCGCCACTGACGGGTTCCCAGATAACGGTGGGAGGGGTTCACATCGGCGTCGAGTCGACGATGAAGTACCTAGGACTCGTCCTCGACAGCCGGTGGAACTTCGGGGAACATTTCCGACGTTTGGCTCCCAGACTGGAGCGGGCCGGGGCTACCTTGAAGCGGCTCCTGCCCAATCTAGGGGGGCCAAACGCCTCCTGCCGGAGGCTCTACGCGGGGGTCGTGCGGGCCATGGCCCTATACGGGGCGCCGGTGTGGGCGCCTACATTGAGGCGCCAACCAGCGCGCCGGTTGAAGGCGGCCCATAGGGTCATGGCCATCCGGATGATCCGGGGATACCGCACGATCTCCGGTGAGGCGGCGGGCCTCCTTGCCGGATTACCGCCATGGGATCTGGAGGCAAACGTCCTCGCGCTCACTTGGGAGTGGCGCGAGGAGGCCAAACGCCGGGGCGAAACTCCGCTGCCGCGGGAAATCGCGGCACGGCGGACAGAGCTCCGGCAGGATCTCATGGCGACGTGGAAAGTGCGATTGTCGCAACCCAGTGCTGGGCACGCCGCGATTGCGGCGGTAAGTCCCCTCTTTGAGGAGTGGCTTGAGAGGCAGCATGGCGTCCTCACCTTCCGCCTGACACAGGTCCTCACCGGACATGGCTGTTTCGGGAGGTTCCTGTTTCGGATAGGGCGGGAGGAAACGCCCGGGTGTTTCCATTGCGAAGATCGCCCAGAGGACACGGTGGAGCATACGGTGGAGGTCTGCCCAGCTTGGGCGGAGCAACGCCGTGTCCTCGTGCAGGTGATCGGCGGCGGCGATCTCTCGCGTCCGACCCTGGTCCAGGCCATGGTACGGAGCGAGAGGGCATGGCTGGCAGTCGCCTCCTTCAGCGAAGCAGTTATGCTCGCAAAGAGGGAGGCGGCGCACGTGAGGGAGATGCAATACATGCGCCCTCACAGCCGTGGCCTTCGCAGGAGACGCCCTGGGCGTCGGGAATCCCAGGCTGATTCCCGGCCACCGTAGGCACGGGCTTGCGGACGGCGAGTAATGGGTAGCTCGCTGTCCGGTAAGGACCAAGCCCGGGTCGACGGCGCGTTGTGTTCCACGCGCGCCTCAAAGAGATGTCAGCAGCAACAGAGGGGCCCGCAAGGGCCGATGCCTGCCGGGGGTGCGGGTTGTTCGAAAGAGATACCGCCGCCCCTGGCACACAGGCAACTGA
This sequence comes from Polymixis lichenea, assembly GCA_949091785.1. Taxonomy (NCBI): domain Eukaryota; kingdom Metazoa; phylum Arthropoda; class Insecta; order Lepidoptera; family Noctuidae; genus Polymixis; species Polymixis lichenea. The sequence goes on along the minus strand of OX420948.1, from coordinate 23,778,309 downwards.
GGGAACACGGGTGGGTTTTAGTCAGTAAAAGTCTGACACGCCCTCCCGCTCCACCCAGAGCGGGAGAAGTTATTTGATGATTTCCCACCCAGAAAAAAAAAAAAAAAAAAAAAAAAAAAACCGAACCAAGTTTTCATACATTGGTCAATATCTTCGCATCCAGGTGACGCATTTTGACGCTGTTTTCAGCTAATTCGTTCCTAGTTAGGCTACCTGAGACTATCTGACTGAGAAAATTGACGAAAACGCGAAAAAATTTTCTTTCGCTCCATAGACTTTGAAAATTCTTACAAACTGTATGTACTGGAGACATAATTTAATAATATTTCAAAATTCTTTCAGCCAATCCTGTTTAAATTAGTTTCAATAGATACTTACCTGCCTTACCTGCAATCCGGTGCGCGTTCCGCGAGTCCGAGACGTGTAGGGTAGTTAATATTCCTGGTTTTGTTTAAATTTTCAGTGAAAATTCACGTTTTTCGGCTGAAATTCAAAATTTTTGTTCAGCACAACTTTCAGTAACGCCATAGTTAGCTAGTTCGCGCGGAGACGCGTCTTTTGACACCTCGCCCGTGTGCCTAGCATATATAGCCACCTTAATACTTAGAATTTTCATTGTTCTACGTAACTAGTAGGTACCAAAAATCTACCTGACCGAACCAAGTTTTCATACATTGGTCAATATCTTCGCATCCAGGTGACGCATTTTGACGCTGTTTTCAGCTAATTCGTTCCTAGTTAGGCTACCTGAGACTATCTGACTGAGAAAATTGACGAAAACGCGAAAAAATTTTCTTTCGCTCCATAGACTTTGAAAATTCTTACAAACTGTATGTACTGGAGACATAATTTAATAATATTTCAAAATTCTTTCAGCCAATCCTGTTTAAATTAGTTTCAATAGATACTTACCTGCCTTACCTGCAATCCGGTGCGCGTTCCGCGAGTCCGAGACGTGTAGGGTAGTTAATATTCCTGGTTTTGTTTAAATTTTCAGTGAAAATTCACGTTTTTCGGCTGAAATTCAAAATTTTTGTTCAGCACAACTTTCAGTAACGCCATAGTTAGCTAGTTCGCGCGGAGACGCGTCTTTTGACACCTCGCCCGTGTGCCTAGCATATATAGCCACCTTAATACTTAGAATTTTCATTGTTCTACGTAACTAGTAGGTACCGACTAGAATTTGAAATTTTTATCTCGGATTTCTAGGCGGTTTTCGACACTATTAATTTTGATTAGGCTCTGTCCTACCTTTTTACCTATTACAATCCATCTGTCTTCATAAAAAGTGCTAAAATGCAATTTTCTTAATTTTCATTTATTTTTAACACAATAATCTCGTTTTCTTATAATTCCTTGTATCTAATTAGTTTCTTTTCGCACTATAAATTACTTACCTGCCATACCTCGGGGCTGGTACGTGTATCGCGTTCAGTTTTGCCGGTTGGAGGCCCAAAATAATAGATTTTCGTATTTTCACAGTACAAAATCGTGTTTTTTTACCTTAAATTCAAAATTTTGTACCGGACCTACCGTCCATTTCACCGTCGTTAGTTAGGCCGCGCGCGGGCGCGTGTTTTGACACCACACACGCGTGTCTAGCTGCAAAAAAGTGAAAAATTTTATTATTACTGGTCTCAAAAATCTACGTAACTGATACATTCAAATACATACGTTACTAGAATTTGAAATTTTTATCTCGGATTTCTAGGCGGTTTTCGACACTATTAATTTTGATTAGGCTCTGTCCTACCTTTTTACCTATTACAATCCATCTGTCTTCATAAAAAGTGCTAAAATGCAATTTTCTTAATTTTCATTTATTTTTAACACAATAATCTCGTTTTCTTATAATTCCTTGTATCTAATTAGTTTCTTTTCGCACTATAAATTACTTACCTGCCATACCTCGGGGCTGGTACGTGTATCGCGTTCAGTTTTGCCGGTTGGAGGCCCAAAATAATAGATTTTCGTATTTTCACAGTACAAAATCGTGTTTTTTTACCTTAAATTCAAAATTTTGTACCGGACCTACCGTCCATTTCACCGTCGTTAGTTAGGCCGCGCGCGGGCGCGTGTTTTGACACCACACACGCGTGTCTAGCTGCAAAAAAGTGAAAAATTTTATTATTACTGGTCTCAAAAATCTACGTAACTGATACATTCAAATACATACGTTACTAGAATTTGAAATTTTTATCTCGGATTTCTAGGCGGTTTTCGACACTATTAATTTTGATTAGGCTCTGTCCTACCTTTTTACCTATTACAATCCATCTGTCTTCATAAAAAGTGCTAAAATGCAATTTTCTTAATTTTCATTTATTTTTAACACAATAATCTCGTTTTCTTATAATTCCTTGTATCTAATTAGTTTCTTTTCGCACTATAAATTACTTACCTGCCATACCTCGGGGCTGGTACGTGTATCGCGTTCAGTTTTGCCGGTTGGAGGCCCAAAATAATAGATTTTCGTATTTTCACAGTACAAAATCGTGTTTTTTTACCTTAAATTCAAAATTTTGTACCGGACCTACCGTCCATTTCACCGTCGTTAGTTAGGCCGCGCGCGGGCGCGTGTTTTGACACCACACACGCGTGTCTAGCTGCAAAAAAGTGAAAAATTTTATTATTACTGGTCTCAAAAATCTACGTAACTGATACATTCAAATACATACGTTACTAGAATTTGAAATTTTTATCTCGGATTTCTAGGCGGTTTTCGACACTATTAATTTTGATTAGGCTCTGTCCTACCTTTTTACCTATTACAATCCATCTGTCTTCATAAAAAGTGCTAAAATGCAATTTTCTTAATTTTCATTTATTTTTAACACAATAATCTCGTTTTCTTATAATTCCTTGTATCTAATTAGTTTCTTTTCGCACTATAAATTACTTACCTGCCATACCTCGGGGCTGGTACGTGTATCGCGTTCAGTTTTGCCGGTTGGAGGCCCAAAATAATAGATTTTCGTATTTTCACAGTACAAAATCGTGTTTTTTTACCTTAAATTCAAAATTTTGTACCGGACCTACCGTCCATTTCACCGTCGTTAGTTAGGCCGCGCGCGGGCGCGTGTTTTGACACCACACACGCGTGTCTAGCTGCAAAAAAGTGAAAAATTTTATTATTACTGGTCTCAAAAATCTACGTAACTGATACATTCAAATACATACGTTACTAGAATTTGAAATTTTTATCTCGGATTTCTAGGCGGTTTTCGACACTATTAATTTTGATTAGGCTCTGTCCTACCTTTTTACCTATTACAATCCATCTGTCTTCATAAAAAGTGCTAAAATGCAATTTTCTTAATTTTCATTTATTTTTAACACAATAATCTCGTTTTCTTATAATTCCTTGTATCTAATTAGTTTCTTTTCGCACTATAAATTACTTACCTGCCATACCTCGGGGCTGGTACGTGTATCGCGTTCAGTTTTGCCGGTTGGAGGCCCAAAATAATAGATTTTCGTATTTTCACAGTACAAAATCGTGTTTTTTTACCTTAAATTCAAAATTTTGTACCGGACCTACCGTCCATTTCACCGTCGTTAGTTAGGCCGCGCGCGGGCGCGTGTTTTGACACCACACACGCGTGTCTAGCTGCAAAAAAGTGAAAAATTTTATTATTACTGGTCTCAAAAATCTACGTAACTGATACATTCAAATACATACGTTACTAGAATTTGAAATTTTTATCTCGGATTTCTAGGCGGTTTTCGACACTATTAATTTTGATTAGGCTCTGTCCTACCTTTTTACCTATTACAATCCATCTGTCTTCATAAAAAGTGCTAAAATGCAATTTTCTTAATTTTCATTTATTTTTAACACAATAATCTCGTTTTCTTATAATTCCTTGTATCTAATTAGTTTCTTTTCGCACTATAAATTACTTACCTGCCATACCTCGGGGCTGGTACGTGTATCGCGTTCAGTTTTGCCGGTTGGAGGCCCAAAATAATAGATTTTCGTATTTTCACAGTACAAAATCGTGTTTTTTTACCTTAAATTCAAAATTTTGTACCGGACCTACCGTCCATTTCACCGTCGTTAGTTAGGCCGCGCGCGGGCGCGTGTTTTGACACCACACACGCGTGTCTAGCTGCAAAAAAGTGAAAAATTTTATTATTACTGGTCTCAAAAATCTACGTAACTGATACATTCAAATACATACGTTACTAGAATTTGAAATTTTTATCTCGGATTTCTAGGCGGTTTTCGACACTATTAATTTTGATTAGGCTCTGTCCTACCTTTTTACCTATTACAATCCATCTGTCTTCATAAAAAGTGCTAAAATGCAATTTTCTTAATTTTCATTTATTTTTAACACAATAATCTCGTTTTCTTATAATTCCTTGTATCTAATTAGTTTCTTTTCGCACTATAAATTACTTACCTGCCATACCTCGGGGCTGGTACGTGTATCGCGTTCAGTTTTGCCGGTTGGAGGCCCAAAATAATAGATTTTCGTATTTTCACAGTACAAAATCGTGTTTTTTTACCTTAAATTCAAAATTTTGTACCGGACCTACCGTCCATTTCACCGTCGTTAGTTAGGCCGCGCGCGGGCGCGTGTTTTGACACCACACACGCGTGTCTAGCTGCAAAAAAGTGAAAAATTTTATTATTACTGGTCTCAAAAATCTACGTAACTGATACATTCAAATACATACGTTACTAGAATTTGAAATTTTTATCTCGGATTTCTAGGCGGTTTTCGACACTATTAATTTTGATTAGGCTCTGTCCTACCTTTTTACCTATTACAATCCATCTGTCTTCATAAAAAGTGCTAAAATGCAATTTTCTTAATTTTCATTTATTTTTAACACAATAATCTCGTTTTCTTATAATTCCTTGTATCTAATTAGTTTCTTTTCGCACTATAAATTACTTACCTGCCATACCTCGGGGCTGGTACGTGTATCGCGTTCAGTTTTGCCGGTTGGAGGCCCAAAATAATAGATTTTCGTATTTTCACAGTACAAAATCGTGTTTTTTTACCTTAAATTCAAAATTTTGTACCGGACCTACCGTCCATTTCACCGTCGTTAGTTAGGCCGCGCGCGGGCGCGTGTTTTGACACCACACACGCGTGTCTAGCTGCAAAAAAGTGAAAAATTTTATTATTACTGGTCTCAAAAATCTACGTAACTGATACATTCAAATACATACGTTACTAGAATTTGAAATTTTTATCTCGGATTTCTAGGCGGTTTTCGACACTATTAATTTTGATTAGGCTCTGTCCTACCTTTTTACCTATTACAATCCATCTGTCTTCATAAAAAGTGCTAAAATGCAATTTTCTTAATTTTCATTTATTTTTAACACAATAATCTCGTTTTCTTATAATTCCTTGTATCTAATTAGTTTCTTTTCGCACTATAAATTACTTACCTGCCATACCTCGGGGCTGGTACGTGTATCGCGTTCAGTTTTGCCGGTTGGAGGCCCAAAATAATAGATTTTCGTATTTTCACAGTACAAAATCGTGTTTTTTTACCTTAAATTCAAAATTTTGTACCGGACCTACCGTCCATTTCACCGTCGTTAGTTAGGCCGCGCGCGGGCGCGTGTTTTGACACCACACACGCGTGTCTAGCTGCAAAAAAGTGAAAAATTTTATTATTACTGGTCTCAAAAATCTACGTAACTGATACATTCAAATACATACGTTACTAGAATTTGAAATTTTTATCTCGGATTTCTAGGCGGTTTTCGACACTATTAATTTTGATTAGGCTCTGTCCTACCTTTTTACCTATTACAATCCATCTGTCTTCATAAAAAGTGCTAAAATGCAATTTTCTTAATTTTCATTTATTTTTAACACAATAATCTCGTTTTCTTATAATTCCTTGTATCTAATTAGTTTCTTTTCGCACTATAAATTACTTACCTGCCATACCTCGGGGCTGGTACGTGTATCGCGTTCAGTTTTGCCGGTTGGAGGCCCAAAATAATAGATTTTCGTATTTTCACAGTACAAAATCGTGTTTTTTTACCTTAAATTCAAAATTTTGTACCGGACCTACCGTCCATTTCACCGTCGTTAGTTAGGCCGCGCGCGGGCGCGTGTTTTGACACCACACACGCGTGTCTAGCTGCAAAAAAGTGAAAAAATTTTGCCCGCCCACCCGCCCTATAGCAGCAGGGTAGTGAAACGTGGACATTTTTGCAAAATTTTTTTTATTGCTTTTAATTGCTTTCTGTGGATTCTAAACCTGTCTGTAGTCAATCACGATGAAAACACCCATCCCTTAGCCATTAGAGACCTATTTCCTACTTCTGAATTCAATTGAACTGATAGAAAATGGCCTTAGTCCATTCTCCACCCCGTCCTATCATTCCTCCTGCCCCGATCAAAGTTTCTCTCCTCCCTGCTGACTCGTCAGAAGTCGTCAGCGTGGAATCATGCATCTCCGTCATAACCAGACTTGCTGAATGCATTAAAACCACTGTTAACGAGAATAAAAGCGTCACTGGTGGCAATAAGAGGACTATTGCACTGGCGACGGATGAAATACGCATAGCGATATCAAAGCTCCCTAACTTTGCTCGCTCTCTTAGCGATGAACTCGGCCAGGAAGGCCAACCACCATCTTACATCGGCGACCTGAAAAACGAAATCATCGCGAGTGTTAAGGCAGAGGTCCAAGACATGAAAAACCTTGTCAGAACTGATGATGCTAACGAAGCACTCAAAACAGAAATAGCAACTTGCGTACGAGAGGAGTTGACTAGACACCTCACTGCTATCTCGAGTCCACCTACTGCATCCGGTGCTACTACACCAGCGACACCAACTTACGCGTCGGCTGCCAGCGTGCCGGCAGCCCGGCACCAAATTAGAGAGCCACCACAAACCAGACCTGCCCTCATCGTCGCGGCTAAAGGTGACACACAAACGCGCCAGGAAGTCGTACAGTCCTTCAGAAACACTATCAATTTCCGCACTACCACCTATGCGCCTTCAAGAATTCAGTCCGTGTCGAACAATAAACTCAGGGTCGAGTTCGAAACCGAGAAACAGCGGGACGAGATCCTTAAGAAGTTGGAAACTTCCACCCAGCTTACCGCTGAACCGGCAAGGAAGCTACAACCCATGCTTATCCTCAAGGGAATCTCCACTGACACGCCCTCGGAGGAGCTAATAGACATCATATGTGGTCAGAATGAAGAGCTATCGCCTCTCATTGAGAAGAAGGAGGACCTGCGACTTGCTTTCAAAAGGAACAATAGAAACCCGAACCTCTACAATGCCATCCTAATCGCGCAACCCACCCTTTGGCGCAAAATGGTCGAAATGGGAAGGCTTTGTATCGACTATCAACGCGTCCATTGCGAAGACTTCTCGCCATTTATCCAGTGCAAAAAGTGCCTGCAGTTCGGGCATATTAAGACCAAATGCACTGCGAAGCAATTCCCTTGCGCCTACTGCTCTGTAGAAGGCCACGACATTGAAAGCTGCCCGCTTCGAGAGAAGAAAGGCACACCCAAATGTTACAACTGCCACCAACACAATCACAAATTTAACACCAGCTACGACGCTGGGCACATGGCCACCGCAAATAATTGCCCCAGAGTGAAATCACTCAAACTTAAAATTACTAGCCGCACTGATTATGGATAACAAAGTTATTAAAATAGTACAGTGTAACATCGATCGCTCAAAAAACAGTTTCCACGAATTCCTAACATATTTTTGCAATGGCCAATACGACATAGCTTTGTTATCCGAACCCTATATAGGATCTGGCAAGGAGGTCAAGCCTATATCGGGTATCGACATCTTCCAATACTCGAATGGACGTAATGTTAAGGCATGCATCCTCGTCAAACCTGGATGTGGTGCGGTGTTGGGGGAGTCTGGAATGTCTTCAGCGAACTTAAGTGTGATTCAGCTGCAAACCGATCACCAGAAATGGTACCTGGGCTCAGTTTACGTCGAACCAAGCGATGACACCATTTGCACGCTTGAAGCAGTCGACTGCTTCCTCAAAGCCACATCGCAATACAAGTGCTTAGTGGGGGGAGATTTTAATGGCTGGCACCCTACGTGGGGCAGCGCAAAATCTAACCCCAGAGGAACCAGCGTCTTGGAACTCGCCTACGCTAACGACATGTACATCTGTAATACTGGAACCACCCCGACTTTTGAGACAGTAGCGTATGGGCTCTACCGATCATCTATCATTGACCTGACGCTGGCATCTGCCACAATGTACGACTCGGTGCGGGATTGGAGAGTCAACCTGGACTGCTGCGCGTCATCGCAACACAACGCCATCGATTTCAGTATCGCTACCCAAAAACCCACAGCAAAAGGAAACGACAACAACTCCACTTTCCTATTTAACACCAAAAGGGCGGACTGGGCAGCCTTTAAAGATGCTGTGCTGCACAGAATGACTACCTCAGACGTGCTCGAGAGGGATGTGCCCAACCTCGATGTCGATCAGCTGGAGCATCTCGTCAAAGAAATCACCGGATTGATACGCGACAGCTGCAACGAAACCATGCCTACCAAAGGTCAGAACCGTAGGTACAAACCCCCATGGTGGACCGAGAACCTCGAAACACAAAAGAGAGACATAATCGATCTCCACAGACGCATTCACACCGCAAAACGGCAAGGCCTACCGCTCGAAACCCTGTTGGAGGAGAAACAAAACAAGAAAGCTGTCTACTCGGAGGAACTCAGAAAGGAGTCCACTAAAAATTTTCGAAAGTTCTGCGAGCTTCAGCAGAAAGAGAACGTCTGGTCGTTAACAAACCGACTTCTGAAAGAGACTGCGCCCAGAAGACCACCCATCACCCTCAAAGTAGGCGACAAATTCACCACCGATGGAGAGGAGACAGCCACTGCCCTTCTTAATCACTTCTACCCTGACGATACCCGCGATCTCATGCCTACACAAGAGCAACTCCGTCTTGAGTACCAAAGCCCTACGACCAACACAATAGACGACCTTCCGTTCACAGAAGAAGAGGTTCTCGAGCAACTGAAACAGATACGCCCCGGTAAAGCTCCTGGCCTCGACAACCTCACCTCCGATATCTGCCTCCAATTCACCGTTCATTACCCGCACTTGGTAACCGACATCATGAACAGATGCCTTACATTACAGTACTTCCCCCGAATATGGAAAGAGGCTTATGTCAAGATCATACCCAAACCGGGAAAGGATGATCCAACGGATCTCAAATCCTTCCGCCCCATAGGTCTCATTCCAGTATTCGGGAAACTCTTAGAAAAGCTCTTTATTAAAAGGGTAGCCCACCACGCTGAGGTGGGGAACCAACTTAACCCTCAACAATTCGGTTTCCGTCAGCAAAAAAGCACCACCCAAGCCATCCATTCAGCTGTGAATCACGTACGCAACGCCAAACAAAACCGCAAACTCGCAATAGCTATTTCACTTGACATTAGGGCGGCGTTTGATAACGCTTGGTGGCCTGCCCTATTCCACCGCCTGAAACATATCGGAACGCCGCAAAATATCTATGGGCTGATCAAGAACTACGTAGAGGATAGAACCGCCACGTTGGACCACGCGGGAGTTCGAGTGTGTAAAACCCTGACAAAGGGCTGCATTCAAGGTTCCGCGTGCGGTCCGGTCTTATGGAACCTAATCCTGGACGAGCTCCTGGACATGCAACTCCCACCGGGCTGCCACATGCAAGCCTTCGCGGATGACGTCCTGCTCGTGGTTACGGCCGCTACTCCTGAAACATTGGAACAACTGGCCAACAGCACCCTCGCTAACATCAGCGAATGGGGCAAACGCGTGAAACTGACCTTTGGTCCGGCAAAAACACAAGTCATCGCCTTCACGCCTAAAGCGAAAACCGCGCAGCTCCGAATGGACGGCACTGACCTTGTGTTTGTGCCCGAGATAAAACTCCTTGGCGTCATCTTAGACGAATATCTGCGTTTTAATAGCCACCTGAAATATGTGCTAGGCAAAGCGACTCGCATATTTAACAAATTAAGAATGTACACTAGGTGCACATGGGGCGCACACCCAGAAAACGCCCGCACGATTTATCTACACGTCATAGAACCAACAATCACATATGCTGCTGGTATATGGGGGCACATAGTAAGAAGAAAGTGTATACAAAAGCAAATCGCAAGTCTTCAGCGGTGTTTCGCACTGAAGGCCATCCGTGCCTTCCGGACCGTATCTACAACTGCCGCTCTTGCACTCGCAGAGCTCATGCCACTCGATCTCAGGATCCAAGAAGTCCACCATGTCGAGACGATCCGCCTCACAGGCACTAGTCATCTTCTGCCAGCGGGCATCATCCCCGAGCGCCCCATACCCGTACGTGAGCTATTACACCCAGCAATAAGACTTCCAAAATCTGTTACCAGCACCCGGAAACATGATGAACAAGCGACCCAATTAACACCGGCATCGCAGCACAATATTTACACCGACGGCAGCAAACAGGACGACGGCACCGTTGGAGCGGCCTTCATCTGTTATGATCCGGGAGGAAAGGCAAAAACTAAAAAATTTAAACTCCACAAAGTCTGCACAGTCTTCCAGGCTGAACTGTTTGCCATCCTGGAAGCTTGCAAATGGGCCTCCACAAAGAGACAAACCAGCACCATCATCTTCTCAGACTCCCAGGCGGCCATACAGGCTATCGCAGACCGAAGCAACACTCACCCACTAGTCGCAAAAATCCATAAAATAATCCATAATCACACACAGACAACCACGGATACACCACCAAGCATCAAAATCAAGTGGGTGAAAGGGCACAGCGGCATTGCAGGCAACGAAGCTGTAGATGCTGCCGCGAAAATGGCTACTCGGCTTCGTCAAGCGCCGGACTATAGTGCATACCCGATGTCATATGTGAAAAACGAACTCCGAAAAACCAACCTGGCTAAGTGGCAAGCCAGGTATACATCAAGCGAGCAGGGGCAACACACCAAAACCATATTCCCAACATTATTAGAAATCCACAAATTCCGTAAAAAACTAGACCAAAATTTCTTCGTAACCCAAATTCTGACAGGTCACGGCTTCCACAAACAATACCTCCACCGCTTTAAAATAACCAACGATGACAATTGTCCCTGCCATGACAACACTATACAAACCCTCGACCACCTCCTCAGGGATTGCCCCAGATTCGCCATGGATCGCATGCAGTATGAGGCAGTCTCCGAGAGATTTGGTATCACGGCATATGACATCGGGATGCTAACGCGAAACAAGGATGTCTTTGACGCCTACGTCAAATACGTATCAAAAATAATGAGCCAACTCAAGAGCTTCAACGGCACATAATTAAAAGTACCTATTACATATAAATATGCATCGCTATACCTTATACTTTACTATATCTATTTATTACTATATTATTTATTACCACTATATCTTATATTACCAATGCGAAAAGCCTCAACAAAAAGACAGTGTCCGTATCCAATCGCAGACACTGTCTAAAACTAAAACACAAACACGTTCTTAATCTAAGACAAACAAAACCCAAAAGTGAAACAACAAATAAGCCAAAAAAAAAAAAAAAAAAAACTAGTAGGTACCAAAAATCTACCTGACCGAACCAAGTTTTCATACATTGGTCAATATCTTCGCATCCAGGTGACGCATTTTGACGCTGTTTTCAGCTAATTCGTTCCTAGTTAGGCTACCTGAGACTATCTGACTGAGAAAATTGACGAAAACGCGAAAAAATTTTCTTTCGCCCCATAGACTTTGAAAATTCTTACAAACTGTATGTACTGGATACATAATTCAATTATATTTCAAAATTCTTTCAGCCAATCCTGTTTAAATTAGTTTCAATAGATACATACCTGCCTTACCTGCAATCCGGTGCGCGTTCCGCGAGTCCGAGACGTGTAGGGTAGTTAATATTCCTGGTTTTGTTCAAATTTTCAGTGAAAATTCACGTTTTTCGGCTGAAATTCAAAATTTTTGTTCAGCACAACTTTCAGTAACGCCATAGTTAGCTAGTTCGCGCGGAGACGCGTCTTTCGACACCTCGCCCGTGCGCCTAGCATACATAGCCACCTTAATACTTAGAATTTTCATTGTTCTACGTAACTAGTAGGTACCAAAAATCTACCTGACCGAACCAAGTTTTCATACATTGGTCAATATCTTCGCATCCAGGTGACGCATTTTGACGCTGTTTTCAGCTAATTCGTTCCTAGTTAGGCTACCTGAGACTATCTGACTGAGAAAATTGACGAAAACGCGAAAAAATTTTCTTTCGCCCCATAGACTTTGAAAATTCTTACAAACTGTATGTACTGGATACATAATTCAATTATATTTCAAAATTCTTTCAGCCAATCCTGTTTAAATTAGTTTCAATAGATACATACCTGCCTTACCTGCAATCCGGTGCGCGTTCCGCGAGTCCGAGACGTGTAGGGTAGTTAATATTCCTGGTTTTGTTCAAATTTTCAGTGAAAATTCACGTTTTTCGGCTGAAATTCAAAATTTTTGTTCAGCACAACTTTCAGTAACGCCATAGTTAGCTAGTTCGCGCGGAGACGCGTCTTTCGACACCTCGCCCGTGCGCCTAGCATACATAGCCACCTTAATACTTAGAATTTTCATTGTTCTACGTAACTCGGCACATAATTAAAAGTACCTATTACATATAAATATGTATCACTATACCTTATACTTTACTATATCTATTTATTACTATATTATTTATTACCACTATATCTTATATCACCAATGCGAAAAGCCTCAACAAAAAGACAGTGTCCGTATCCAATCGCAGACACTGTCTAAAAATAAAACACAAACATGTTCTTAATCTAAAACAAACAAAACCCAAAAGTGAAACAACAAATAAGACAAAAAAAAAAAAAAAAAAACTAGTAGGTACCAAAAATCTACCTGACCGAACCAAGTTTTCATACATTGGTCAATATCTTCGCATCCAGGTGACGCATTTTGACGCTGTTTTCAGCTAATTCGTTCCTAGTTAGGCTACCTGAGACTATCTGACTGAGAAAATTGACGAAAACGCGAAAAAATTTTCTTTCGCCCCATAGACTTTGAAAATTCTTACAAACTGTATGTACTGGATACATAATTCAATTATATTTCAAAATTCTTTCAGCCAATCCTGTTTAAATTAGTTTCAATAGATACATACCTGCCTTACCTGCAATCCGGTGCGCGTTCCGCGAGTCCGAGACGTGTAGGGTAGTTAATATTCCTGGTTTTGTTCAAATTTTCAGTGAAAATTCACGTTTTTCGGCTGAAATTCAAAATTTTTGTTCAGCACAACTTTCAGTAACGCCATAGTTAGCTAGTTCGCGCGGAGACGCGTCTTTCGACACCTCGCCCGTGCGCCTAGCATACATAGCCACCTTAATACTTAGAATTTTCATTGTTCTACGTAACTAGTAGGTACCAAAAATCTACCTGACCGAACCAAGTTTTCATACATTGGTCAATATCTTCGCATCCAGGTGACGCATTTTGACGCTGTTTTCAGCTAATTCGTTCCTAGTTAGGCTACCTGAGACTATCTGACTGAGAAAATTGACGAAAACGCGAAAAAATTTTCTTTCGCCCCATAGACTTTGAAAATTCTTACAAACTGTATGTACTGGATACATAATTCAATTATATTTCAAAATTCTTTCAGCCAATCCTGTTTAAATTAGTTTCAATAGATACATACCTGCCTTACCTGCAATCCGGTGCGCGTTCCGCGAGTCCGAGACGTGTAGGGTAGTTAATATTCCTGGTTTTGTTCAAATTTTCAGTGAAAATTCACGTTTTTCGGCTGAAATTCAAAATTTTTGTTCAGCACAACTTTCAGTAACGCCATAGTTAGCTAGTTCGCGCGGAGACGCGTCTTTCGACACCTCGCCCGTGCGCCTAGCATACATAGCCACCTTAATACTTAGAATTTTCATTGTTCTACGTAACTAGTAGGTACCAAAAATCTACCTGACCGAACCAAGTTTTCATACATTGGTCAATATCTTCGCATCCAGGTGACGCATTTTGACGCTGTTTTCAGCTAATTCGTTCCTAGTTAGGCTACCTGAGACTATCTGACTGAGAAAATTGACGAAAACGCGAAAAAATTTTCTTTCGCCCCATAGACTTTGAAAATTCTTACAAACTGTATGTACTGGATACATAATTCAATTATATTTCAAAATTCTTTCAGCCAATCCTGTTTAAATTAGTTTCAATAGATACATACCTGCCTTACCTGCAATCCGGTGCGCGTTCCGCGAGTCCGAGACGTGTAGGGTAGTTAATATTCCTGGTTTTGTTCAAATTTTCAGTGAAAATTCACGTTTTTCGGCTGAAATTCAAAATTTTTGTTCAGCACAACTTTCAGTAACGCCATAGTTAGCTAGTTCGCGCGGAGACGCGTCTTTCGACACCTCGCCCGTGCGCCTAGCATACATAGCCACCTTAATACTTAGAATTTTCATTGTTCTACGTAACTCGGCACATAATTAAAAGTACCTATTACATATAAATATGTATCACTATACCTTATACTTTACTATATCTATTTATTACTATATTATTTATTACCACTATATCTTATATCACCAATGCGAAAAGCCTCAACAAAAAGACAGTGTCCGTATCCAATCGCAGACACTGTCTAAAAATAAAACACAAACATGTTCTTAATCTAAAACAAACAAAACCCAAAAGTGAAACAACAAATAAGACAAAAAAAAAAAAAAAAAAACTAGTAGGTACCAAAAATCTACCTGACCGAACCAAGTTTTCATACATTGGTCAATATCTTCGCATCCAGGTGACGCATTTTGACGCTGTTTTCAGCTAATTCGTTCCTAGTTAGGCTACCTGAGACTATCTGACTGAGAAAATTGACGAAAACGCGAAAAAATTTTCTTTCGCCCCATAGACTTTGAAAATTCTTACAAACTGTATGTACTGGATACATAATTCAATTATATTTCAAAATTCTTTCAGCCAATCCTGTTTAAATTAGTTTCAATAGATACATACCTGCCTTACCTGCAATCCGGTGCGCGTTCCGCGAGTCCGAGACGTGTAGGGTAGTTAATATTCCTGGTTTTGTTCAAATTTTCAGTGAAAATTCACGTTTTTCGGCTGAAATTCAAAATTTTTGTTCAGCACAACTTTCAGTAACGCCATAGTTAGCTAGTTCGCGCGGAGACGCGTCTTTCGACACCTCGCCCGTGCGCCTAGCATACATAGCCACCTTAATACTTAGAATTTTCATTGTTCTACGTAACTAGTAGGTACCAAAAATCTACCTGACCGAACCAAGTTTTCATACATTGGTCAATATCTTCGCATCCAGGTGACGCATTTTGACGCTGTTTTCAGCTAATTCGTTCCTAGTTAGGCTACCTGAGACTATCTGACTGAGAAAATTGACGAAAACGCGAAAAAATTTTCTTTCGCCCCATAGACTTTGAAAATTCTTACAAACTGTATGTACTGGATACATAATTCAATTATATTTCAAAATTCTTTCAGCCAATCCTGTTTAAATTAGTTTCAATAGATACATACCTGCCTTACCTGCAATCCGGTGCGCGTTCCGCGAGTCCGAGACGTGTAGGGTAGTTAATATTCCTGGTTTTGTTCAAATTTTCAGTGAAAATTCACGTTTTTCGGCTGAAATTCAAAATTTTTGTTCAGCACAACTTTCAGTAACGCCATAGTTAGCTAGTTCGCGCGGAGACGCGTCTTTCGACACCTCGCCCGTGCGCCTAGCATACATAGCCACCTTAATACTTAGAATTTTCATTGTTCTACGTAACTAGTAGGTACCAAAAATCTACCTGACCGAACCAAGTTTTCATACATTGGTCAATATCTTCGCATCCAGGTGACGCATTTTGACGCTGTTTTCAGCTAATTCGTTCCTAGTTAGGCTACCTGAGACTATCTGACTGAGAAAATTGACGAAAACGCGAAAAAATTTTCTTTCGCCCCATAGACTTTGAAAATTCTTACAAACTGTATGTACTGGATACATAATTCAATTATATTTCAAAATTCTTTCAGCCAATCCTGTTTAAATTAGTTTCAATAGATACATACCTGCCTTACCTGCAATCCGGTGCGCGTTCCGCGAGTCCGAGACGTGTAGGGTAGTTAATATTCCTGGTTTTGTTCAAATTTTCAGTGAAAATTCACGTTTTTCGGCTGAAATTCAAAATTTTTGTTCAGCACAACTTTCAGTAACGCCATAGTTAGCTAGTTCGCGCGGAGACGCGTCTTTCGACACCTCGCCCGTGCGCCTAGCATACATAGCCACCTTAATACTTAGAATTTTCATTGTTCTACGTAACTAGTAGGTACCAAAAATCTACCTGACCGAACCAAGTTTTCATACATTGGTCAATATCTTCGCATCCAGGTGACGCATTTTGACGCTGTTTTCAGCTAATTCGTTCCTAGTTAGGCTACCTGAGACTATCTGACTGAGAAAATTGACGAAAACGCGAAAAAATTTTCTTTCGCCCCATAGACTTTGAAAATTCTTACAAACTGTATGTACTGGATACATAATTCAATTATATTTCAAAATTCTTTCAGCCAATCCTGTTTAAATTAGTTTCAATAGATACATACCTGCCTTACCTGCAATCCGGTGCGCGTTCCGCGAGTCCGAGACGTGTAGGGTAGTTAATATTCCTGGTTTTGTTCAAATTTTCAGTGAAAATTCACGTTTTTCGGCTGAAATTCAAAATTTTTGTTCAGCACAACTTTCAGTAACGCCATAGTTAGCTAGTTCGCGCGGAGACGCGTCTTTCGACACCTCGCCCGTGCGCCTAGCATACATAGCCACCTTAATACTTAGAATTTTCATTGTTCTACGTAACTAGTAGGTACCAAAAATCTACCTGACCGAACCAAGTTTTCATACATTGGTCAATATCTTCGCATCCAGGTGACGCATTTTGACGCTGTTTTCAGCTAATTCGTTCCTAGTTAGGCTACCTGAGACTATCTGACTGAGAAAATTGACGAAAACGCGAAAAAATTTTCTTTCGCCCCATAGACTTTGAAAATTCTTACAAACTGTATGTACTGGATACATAATTCAATTATATTTCAAAATTCTTTCAGCCAATCCTGTTTAAATTAGTTTCAATAGATACATACCTGCCTTACCTGCAATCCGGTGCGCGTTCCGCGAGTCCGAGACGTGTAGGGTAGTTAATATTCCTGGTTTTGTTCAAATTTTCAGTGAAAATTCACGTTTTTCGGCTGAAATTCAAAATTTTTGTTCAGCACAACTTTCAGTAACGCCATAGTTAGCTAGTTCGCGCGGAGACGCGTCTTTCGACACCTCGCCCGTGCGCCTAGCATACATAGCCACCTTAATACTTAGAATTTTCATTGTTCTACGTAACTAGTAGGTACCAAAAATCTACCTGACCGAACCAAGTTTTCATACATTGGTCAATATCTTCGCATCCAGGTGACGCATTTTGACGCTGTTTTCAGCTAATTCGTTCCTAGTTAGGCTACCTGAGACTATCTGACTGAGAAAATTGACGAAAACGCGAAAAAATTTTCTTTCGCCCCATAGACTTTGAAAATTCTTACAAACTGTATGTACTGGATACATAATTCAATTATATTTCAAAATTCTTTCAGCCAATCCTGTTTAAATTAGTTTCAATAGATACATACCTGCCTTACCTGCAATCCGGTGCGCGTTCCGCGAGTCCGAGACGTGTAGGGTAGTTAATATTCCTGGTTTTGTTCAAATTTTCAGTGAAAATTCACGTTTTTCGGCTGAAATTCAAAATTTTTGTTCAGCACAACTTTCAGTAACGCCATAGTTAGCTAGTTCGCGCGGAGACGCGTCTTTCGACACCTCGCCCGTGCGCCTAGCATACATAGCCACCTTAATACTTAGAATTTTCATTGTTCTACGTAACTCGGCACATAATTAAAAGTACCTATTACATATAAATATGTATCACTATACCTTATACTTTACTATATCTATTTATTACTATATTATTTATTACCACTATATCTTATATCACCAATGCGAAAAGCCTCAACAAAAAGACAGTGTCCGTATCCAATCGCAGACACTGTCTAAAAATAAAACACAAACATGTTCTTAATCTAAAACAAACAAAACCCAAAAGTGAAACAACAAATAAGACAAAAAAAAAAAAAAAAAAACTAGTAGGTACCAAAAATCTACCTGACCGAACCAAGTTTTCATACATTGGTCAATATCTTCGCATCCAGGTGACGCATTTTGACGCTGTTTTCAGCTAATTCGTTCCTAGTTAGGCTACCTGAGACTATCTGACTGAGAAAATTGACGAAAACGCGAAAAAATTTTCTTTCGCCCCATAGACTTTGAAAATTCTTACAAACTGTATGTACTGGATACATAATTCAATTATATTTCAAAATTCTTTCAGCCAATCCTGTTTAAATTAGTTTCAATAGATACATACCTGCCTTACCTGCAATCCGGTGCGCGTTCCGCGAGTCCGAGACGTGTAGGGTAGTTAATATTCCTGGTTTTGTTCAAATTTTCAGTGAAAATTCACGTTTTTCGGCTGAAATTCAAAATTTTTGTTCAGCACAACTTTCAGTAACGCCATAGTTAGCTAGTTCGCGCGGAGACGCGTCTTTCGACACCTCGCCCGTGCGCCTAGCATACATAGCCACCTTAATACTTAGAATTTTCATTGTTCTACGTAACTAGTAGGTACCAAAAATCTACCTGACCGAACCAAGTTTTCATACATTGGTCAATATCTTCGCATCCAGGTGACGCATTTTGACGCTGTTTTCAGCTAATTCGTTCCTAGTTAGGCTACCTGAGACTATCTGACTGAGAAAATTGACGAAAACGCGAAAAAATTTTCTTTCGCCCCATAGACTTTGAAAATTCTTACAAACTGTATGTACTGGATACATAATTCAATTATATTTCAAAATTCTTTCAGCCAATCCTGTTTAAATTAGTTTCAATAGATACATACCTGCCTTACCTGCAATCCGGTGCGCGTTCCGCGAGTCCGAGACGTGTAGGGTAGTTAATATTCCTGGTTTTGTTCAAATTTTCAGTGAAAATTCACGTTTTTCGGCTGAAATTCAAAATTTTTGTTCAGCACAACTTTCAGTAACGCCATAGTTAGCTAGTTCGCGCGGAGACGCGTCTTTCGACACCTCGCCCGTGCGCCTAGCATACATAGCCACCTTAATACTTAGAATTTTCATTGTTCTACGTAACTCGGCACATAATTAAAAGTACCTATTACATATAAATATGTATCACTATACCTTATACTTTACTATATCTATTTATTACTATATTATTTATTACCACTATATCTTATATCACCAATGCGAAAAGCCTCAACAAAAAGACAGTGTCCGTATCCAATCGCAGACACTGTCTAAAAATAAAACACAAACATGTTCTTAATCTAAAACAAACAAAACCCAAAAGTGAAACAACAAATAAGACAAAAAAAAAAAAAAAAAAACTAGTAGGTACCAAAAATCTACCTGACCGAACCAAGTTTTCATACATTGGTCAATATCTTCGCATCCAGGTGACGCATTTTGACGCTGTTTTCAGCTAATTCGTTCCTAGTTAGGCTACCTGAGACTATCTGACTGAGAAAATTGACGAAAACGCGAAAAAATTTTCTTTCGCCCCATAGACTTTGAAAATTCTTACAAACTGTATGTACTGGATACATAATTCAATTATATTTCAAAATTCTTTCAGCCAATCCTGTTTAAATTAGTTTCAATAGATACATACCTGCCTTACCTGCAATCCGGTGCGCGTTCCGCGAGTCCGAGACGTGTAGGGTAGTTAATATTCCTGGTTTTGTTCAAATTTTCAGTGAAAATTCACGTTTTTCGGCTGAAATTCAAAATTTTTGTTCAGCACAACTTTCAGTAACGCCATAGTTAGCTAGTTCGCGCGGAGACGCGTCTTTCGACACCTCGCCCGTGCGCCTAGCATACATAGCCACCTTAATACTTAGAATTTTCATTGTTCTACGTAACTAGTAGGTACCAAAAATCTACCTGACCGAACCAAGTTTTCATACATTGGTCAATATCTTCGCATCCAGGTGACGCATTTTGACGCTGTTTTCAGCTAATTCGTTCCTAGTTAGGCTACCTGAGACTATCTGACTGAGAAAATTGACGAAAACGCGAAAAAATTTTCTTTCGCCCCATAGACTTTGAAAATTCTTACAAACTGTATGTACTGGATACATAATTCAATTATATTTCAAAATTCTTTCAGCCAATCCTGTTTAAATTAGTTTCAATAGATACATACCTGCCTTACCTGCAATCCGGTGCGCGTTCCGCGAGTCCGAGACGTGTAGGGTAGTTAATATTCCTGGTTTTGTTCAAATTTTCAGTGAAAATTCACGTTTTTCGGCTGAAATTCAAAATTTTTGTTCAGCACAACTTTCAGTAACGCCATAGTTAGCTAGTTCGCGCGGAGACGCGTCTTTCGACACCTCGCCCGTGCGCCTAGCATACATAGCCACCTTAATACTTAGAATTTTCATTGTTCTACGTAACTAGTAGGTACCAAAAATCTACCTGACCGAACCAAGTTTTCATACATTGGTCAATATCTTCGCATCCAGGTGACGCATTTTGACGCTGTTTTCAGCTAATTCGTTCCTAGTTAGGCTACCTGAGACTATCTGACTGAGAAAATTGACGAAAACGCGAAAAAATTTTCTTTCGCCCCATAGACTTTGAAAATTCTTACAAACTGTATGTACTGGATACATAATTCAATTATATTTCAAAATTCTTTCAGCCAATCCTGTTTAAATTAGTTTCAATAGATACATACCTGCCTTACCTGCAATCCGGTGCGCGTTCCGCGAGTCCGAGACGTGTAGGGTAGTTAATATTCCTGGTTTTGTTCAAATTTTCAGTGAAAATTCACGTTTTTCGGCTGAAATTCAAAATTTTTGTTCAGCACAACTTTCAGTAACGCCATAGTTAGCTAGTTCGCGCGGAGACGCGTCTTTCGACACCTCGCCCGTGCGCCTAGCATACATAGCCACCTTAATACTTAGAATTTTCATTGTTCTACGTAACTCGGCACATAATTAAAAGTACCTATTACATATAAATATGTATCACTATACCTTATACTTTACTATATCTATTTATTACTATATTATTTATTACCACTATATCTTATATCACCAATGCGAAAAGCCTCAACAAAAAGACAGTGTCCGTATCCAATCGCAGACACTGTCTAAAAATAAAACACAAACATGTTCTTAATCTAAAACAAACAAAACCCAAAAGTGAAACAACAAATAAGACAAAAAAAAAAAAAAAAAAACTAGTAGGTACCAAAAATCTACCTGACCGAACCAAGTTTTCATACATTGGTCAATATCTTCGCATCCAGGTGACGCATTTTGACGCTGTTTTCAGCTAATTCGTTCCTAGTTAGGCTACCTGAGACTATCTGACTGAGAAAATTGACGAAAACGCGAAAAAATTTTCTTTCGCCCCATAGACTTTGAAAATTCTTACAAACTGTATGTACTGGATACATAATTCAATTATATTTCAAAATTCTTTCAGCCAATCCTGTTTAAATTAGTTTCAATAGATACATACCTGCCTTACCTGCAATCCGGTGCGCGTTCCGCGAGTCCGAGACGTGTAGGGTAGTTAATATTCCTGGTTTTGTTCAAATTTTCAGTGAAAATTCACGTTTTTCGGCTGAAATTCAAAATTTTTGTTCAGCACAACTTTCAGTAACGCCATAGTTAGCTAGTTCGCGCGGAGACGCGTCTTTCGACACCTCGCCCGTGCGCCTAGCATACATAGCCACCTTAATACTTAGAATTTTCATTGTTCTACGTAACTAGTAGGTACCAAAAATCTACCTGACCGAACCAAGTTTTCATACATTGGTCAATATCTTCGCATCCAGGTGACGCATTTTGACGCTGTTTTCAGCTAATTCGTTCCTAGTTAGGCTACCTGAGACTATCTGACTGAGAAAATTGACGAAAACGCGAAAAAATTTTCTTTCGCCCCATAGACTTTGAAAATTCTTACAAACTGTATGTACTGGATACATAATTCAATTATATTTCAAAATTCTTTCAGCCAATCCTGTTTAAATTAGTTTCAATAGATACATACCTGCCTTACCTGCAATCCGGTGCGCGTTCCGCGAGTCCGAGACGTGTAGGGTAGTTAATATTCCTGGTTTTGTTCAAATTTTCAGTGAAAATTCACGTTTTTCGGCTGAAATTCAAAATTTTTGTTCAGCACAACTTTCAGTAACGCCATAGTTAGCTAGTTCGCGCGGAGACGCGTCTTTCGACACCTCGCCCGTGCGCCTAGCATACATAGCCACCTTAATACTTAGAATTTTCATTGTTCTACGTAACTCGGCACATAATTAAAAGTACCTATTACATATAAATATGTATCACTATACCTTATACTTTACTATATCTATTTATTACTATATTATTTATTACCACTATATCTTATATCACCAATGCGAAAAGCCTCAACAAAAAGACAGTGTCCGTATCCAATCGCAGACACTGTCTAAAAATAAAACACAAACATGTTCTTAATCTAAAACAAACAAAACCCAAAAGTGAAACAACAAATAAGACAAAAAAAAAAAAAAAAAAACTAGTAGGTACCAAAAATCTACCTGACCGAACCAAGTTTTCATACATTGGTCAATATCTTCGCATCCAGGTGACGCATTTTGACGCTGTTTTCAGCTAATTCGTTCCTAGTTAGGCTACCTGAGACTATCTGACTGAGAAAATTGACGAAAACGCGAAAAAATTTTCTTTCGCCCCATAGACTTTGAAAATTCTTACAAACTGTATGTACTGGATACATAATTCAATTATATTTCAAAATTCTTTCAGCCAATCCTGTTTAAATTAGTTTCAATAGATACATACCTGCCTTACCTGCAATCCGGTGCGCGTTCCGCGAGTCCGAGACGTGTAGGGTAGTTAATATTCCTGGTTTTGTTCAAATTTTCAGTGAAAATTCACGTTTTTCGGCTGAAATTCAAAATTTTTGTTCAGCACAACTTTCAGTAACGCCATAGTTAGCTAGTTCGCGCGGAGACGCGTCTTTCGACACCTCGCCCGTGCGCCTAGCATACATAGCCACCTTAATACTTAGAATTTTCATTGTTCTACGTAACTAGTAGGTACCAAAAATCTACCTGACCGAACCAAGTTTTCATACATTGGTCAATATCTTCGCATCCAGGTGACGCATTTTGACGCTGTTTTCAGCTAATTCGTTCCTAGTTAGGCTACCTGAGACTATCTGACTGAGAAAATTGACGAAAACGCGAAAAAATTTTCTTTCGCCCCATAGACTTTGAAAATTCTTACAAACTGTATGTACTGGATACATAATTCAATTATATTTCAAAATTCTTTCAGCCAATCCTGTTTAAATTAGTTTCAATAGATACATACCTGCCTTACCTGCAATCCGGTGCGCGTTCCGCGAGTCCGAGACGTGTAGGGTAGTTAATATTCCTGGTTTTGTTCAAATTTTCAGTGAAAATTCACGTTTTTCGGCTGAAATTCAAAATTTTTGTTCAGCACAACTTTCAGTAACGCCATAGTTAGCTAGTTCGCGCGGAGACGCGTCTTTCGACACCTCGCCCGTGCGCCTAGCATACATAGCCACCTTAATACTTAGAATTTTCATTGTTCTACGTAACTAGTAGGTACCAAAAATCTACCTGACCGAACCAAGTTTTCATACATTGGTCAATATCTTCGCATCCAGGTGACGCATTTTGACGCTGTTTTCAGCTAATTCGTTCCTAGTTAGGCTACCTGAGACTATCTGACTGAGAAAATTGACGAAAACGCGAAAAAATTTTCTTTCGCCCCATAGACTTTGAAAATTCTTACAAACTGTATGTACTGGATACATAATTCAATTATATTTCAAAATTCTTTCAGCCAATCCTGTTTAAATTAGTTTCAATAGATACATACCTGCCTTACCTGCAATCCGGTGCGCGTTCCGCGAGTCCGAGACGTGTAGGGTAGTTAATATTCCTGGTTTTGTTCAAATTTTCAGTGAAAATTCACGTTTTTCGGCTGAAATTCAAAATTTTTGTTCAGCACAACTTTCAGTAACGCCATAGTTAGCTAGTTCGCGCGGAGACGCGTCTTTCGACACCTCGCCCGTGCGCCTAGCATACATAGCCACCTTAATACTTAGAATTTTCATTGTTCTACGTAACTCGGCACATAATTAAAAGTACCTATTACATATAAATATGTATCACTATACCTTATACTTTACTATATCTATTTATTACTATATTATTTATTACCACTATATCTTATATCACCAATGCGAAAAGCCTCAACAAAAAGACAGTGTCCGTATCCAATCGCAGACACTGTCTAAAAATAAAACACAAACATGTTCTTAATCTAAAACAAACAAAACCCAAAAGTGAAACAACAAATAAGACAAAAAAAAAAAAAAAAAAACTAGTAGGTACCAAAAATCTACCTGACCGAACCAAGTTTTCATACATTGGTCAATATCTTCGCATCCAGGTGACGCATTTTGACGCTGTTTTCAGCTAATTCGTTCCTAGTTAGGCTACCTGAGACTATCTGACTGAGAAAATTGACGAAAACGCGAAAAAATTTTCTTTCGCCCCATAGACTTTGAAAATTCTTACAAACTGTATGTACTGGATACATAATTCAATTATATTTCAAAATTCTTTCAGCCAATCCTGTTTAAATTAGTTTCAATAGATACATACCTGCCTTACCTGCAATCCGGTGCGCGTTCCGCGAGTCCGAGACGTGTAGGGTAGTTAATATTCCTGGTTTTGTTCAAATTTTCAGTGAAAATTCACGTTTTTCGGCTGAAATTCAAAATTTTTGTTCAGCACAACTTTCAGTAACGCCATAGTTAGCTAGTTCGCGCGGAGACGCGTCTTTCGACACCTCGCCCGTGCGCCTAGCATACATAGCCACCTTAATACTTAGAATTTTCATTGTTCTACGTAACTAGTAGGTACCAAAAATCTACCTGACCGAACCAAGTTTTCATACATTGGTCAATATCTTCGCATCCAGGTGACGCATTTTGACGCTGTTTTCAGCTAATTCGTTCCTAGTTAGGCTACCTGAGACTATCTGACTGAGAAAATTGACGAAAACGCGAAAAAATTTTCTTTCGCCCCATAGACTTTGAAAATTCTTACAAACTGTATGTACTGGATACATAATTCAATTATATTTCAAAATTCTTTCAGCCAATCCTGTTTAAATTAGTTTCAATAGATACATACCTGCCTTACCTGCAATCCGGTGCGCGTTCCGCGAGTCCGAGACGTGTAGGGTAGTTAATATTCCTGGTTTTGTTCAAATTTTCAGTGAAAATTCACGTTTTTCGGCTGAAATTCAAAATTTTTGTTCAGCACAACTTTCAGTAACGCCATAGTTAGCTAGTTCGCGCGGAGACGCGTCTTTCGACACCTCGCCCGTGCGCCTAGCATACATAGCCACCTTAATACTTAGAATTTTCATTGTTCTACGTAACTAGTAGGTACCAAAAATCTACCTGACCGAACCAAGTTTTCATACATTGGTCAATATCTTCGCATCCAGGTGACGCATTTTGACGCTGTTTTCAGCTAATTCGTTCCTAGTTAGGCTACCTGAGACTATCTGACTGAGAAAATTGACGAAAACGCGAAAAAATTTTCTTTCGCCCCATAGACTTTGAAAATTCTTACAAACTGTATGTACTGGATACATAATTCAATTATATTTCAAAATTCTTTCAGCCAATCCTGTTTAAATTAGTTTCAATAGATACATACCTGCCTTACCTGCAATCCGGTGCGCGTTCCGCGAGTCCGAGACGTGTAGGGTAGTTAATATTCCTGGTTTTGTTCAAATTTTCAGTGAAAATTCACGTTTTTCGGCTGAAATTCAAAATTTTTGTTCAGCACAACTTTCAGTAACGCCATAGTTAGCTAGTTCGCGCGGAGACGCGTCTTTCGACACCTCGCCCGTGCGCCTAGCATACATAGCCACCTTAATACTTAGAATTTTCATTGTTCTACGTAACTCGGCACATAATTAAAAGTACCTATTACATATAAATATGTATCACTATACCTTATACTTTACTATATCTATTTATTACTATATTATTTATTACCACTATATCTTATATCACCAATGCGAAAAGCCTCAACAAAAAGACAGTGTCCGTATCCAATCGCAGACACTGTCTAAAAATAAAACACAAACATGTTCTTAATCTAAAACAAACAAAACCCAAAAGTGAAACAACAAATAAGACAAAAAAAAAAAAAAAAAAACTAGTAGGTACCAAAAATCTACCTGACCGAACCAAGTTTTCATACATTGGTCAATATCTTCGCATCCAGGTGACGCATTTTGACGCTGTTTTCAGCTAATTCGTTCCTAGTTAGGCTACCTGAGACTATCTGACTGAGAAAATTGACGAAAACGCGAAAAAATTTTCTTTCGCCCCATAGACTTTGAAAATTCTTACAAACTGTATGTACTGGATACATAATTCAATTATATTTCAAAATTCTTTCAGCCAATCCTGTTTAAATTAGTTTCAATAGATACATACCTGCCTTACCTGCAATCCGGTGCGCGTTCCGCGAGTCCGAGACGTGTAGGGTAGTTAATATTCCTGGTTTTGTTCAAATTTTCAGTGAAAATTCACGTTTTTCGGCTGAAATTCAAAATTTTTGTTCAGCACAACTTTCAGTAACGCCATAGTTAGCTAGTTCGCGCGGAGACGCGTCTTTCGACACCTCGCCCGTGCGCCTAGCATACATAGCCACCTTAATACTTAGAATTTTCATTGTTCTACGTAACTAGTAGGTACCAAAAATCTACCTGACCGAACCAAGTTTTCATACATTGGTCAATATCTTCGCATCCAGGTGACGCATTTTGACGCTGTTTTCAGCTAATTCGTTCCTAGTTAGGCTACCTGAGACTATCTGACTGAGAAAATTGACGAAAACGCGAAAAAATTTTCTTTCGCCCCATAGACTTTGAAAATTCTTACAAACTGTATGTACTGGATACATAATTCAATTATATTTCAAAATTCTTTCAGCCAATCCTGTTTAAATTAGTTTCAATAGATACATACCTGCCTTACCTGCAATCCGGTGCGCGTTCCGCGAGTCCGAGACGTGTAGGGTAGTTAATATTCCTGGTTTTGTTCAAATTTTCAGTGAAAATTCACGTTTTTCGGCTGAAATTCAAAATTTTTGTTCAGCACAACTTTCAGTAACGCCATAGTTAGCTAGTTCGCGCGGAGACGCGTCTTTCGACACCTCGCCCGTGCGCCTAGCATACATAGCCACCTTAATACTTAGAATTTTCATTGTTCTACGTAACTCGGCACATAATTAAAAGTACCTATTACATATAAATATGTATCACTATACCTTATACTTTACTATATCTATTTATTACTATATTATTTATTACCACTATATCTTATATCACCAATGCGAAAAGCCTCAACAAAAAGACAGTGTCCGTATCCAATCGCAGACACTGTCTAAAAATAAAACACAAACATGTTCTTAATCTAAAACAAACAAAACCCAAAAGTGAAACAACAAATAAGACAAAAAAAAAAAAAAAAAAACTAGTAGGTACCAAAAATCTACCTGACCGAACCAAGTTTTCATACATTGGTCAATATCTTCGCATCCAGGTGACGCATTTTGACGCTGTTTTCAGCTAATTCGTTCCTAGTTAGGCTACCTGAGACTATCTGACTGAGAAAATTGACGAAAACGCGAAAAAATTTTCTTTCGCCCCATAGACTTTGAAAATTCTTACAAACTGTATGTACTGGATACATAATTCAATTATATTTCAAAATTCTTTCAGCCAATCCTGTTTAAATTAGTTTCAATAGATACATACCTGCCTTACCTGCAATCCGGTGCGCGTTCCGCGAGTCCGAGACGTGTAGGGTAGTTAATATTCCTGGTTTTGTTCAAATTTTCAGTGAAAATTCACGTTTTTCGGCTGAAATTCAAAATTTTTGTTCAGCACAACTTTCAGTAACGCCATAGTTAGCTAGTTCGCGCGGAGACGCGTCTTTCGACACCTCGCCCGTGCGCCTAGCATACATAGCCACCTTAATACTTAGAATTTTCATTGTTCTACGTAACTAGTAGGTACCAAAAATCTACCTGACCGAACCAAGTTTTCATACATTGGTCAATATCTTCGCATCCAGGTGACGCATTTTGACGCTGTTTTCAGCTAATTCGTTCCTAGTTAGGCTACCTGAGACTATCTGACTGAGAAAATTGACGAAAACGCGAAAAAATTTTCTTTCGCCCCATAGACTTTGAAAATTCTTACAAACTGTATGTACTGGATACATAATTCAATTATATTTCAAAATTCTTTCAGCCAATCCTGTTTAAATTAGTTTCAATAGATACATACCTGCCTTACCTGCAATCCGGTGCGCGTTCCGCGAGTCCGAGACGTGTAGGGTAGTTAATATTCCTGGTTTTGTTCAAATTTTCAGTGAAAATTCACGTTTTTCGGCTGAAATTCAAAATTTTTGTTCAGCACAACTTTCAGTAACGCCATAGTTAGCTAGTTCGCGCGGAGACGCGTCTTTCGACACCTCGCCCGTGCGCCTAGCATACATAGCCACCTTAATACTTAGAATTTTCATTGTTCTACGTAACTAGTAGGTACCAAAAATCTACCTGACCGAACCAAGTTTTCATACATTGGTCAATATCTTCGCATCCAGGTGACGCATTTTGACGCTGTTTTCAGCTAATTCGTTCCTAGTTAGGCTACCTGAGACTATCTGACTGAGAAAATTGACGAAAACGCGAAAAAATTTTCTTTCGCCCCATAGACTTTGAAAATTCTTACAAACTGTATGTACTGGATACATAATTCAATTATATTTCAAAATTCTTTCAGCCAATCCTGTTTAAATTAGTTTCAATAGATACATACCTGCCTTACCTGCAATCCGGTGCGCGTTCCGCGAGTCCGAGACGTGTAGGGTAGTTAATATTCCTGGTTTTGTTCAAATTTTCAGTGAAAATTCACGTTTTTCGGCTGAAATTCAAAATTTTTGTTCAGCACAACTTTCAGTAACGCCATAGTTAGCTAGTTCGCGCGGAGACGCGTCTTTCGACACCTCGCCCGTGCGCCTAGCATACATAGCCACCTTAATACTTAGAATTTTCATTGTTCTACGTAACTAGTAGGTACCAAAAATCTACCTGACCGAACCAAGTTTTCATACATTGGTCAATATCTTCGCATCCAGGTGACGCATTTTGACGCTGTTTTCAGCTAATTCGTTCCTAGTTAGGCTACCTGAGACTATCTGACTGAGAAAATTGACGAAAACGCGAAAAAATTTTCTTTCGCCCCATAGACTTTGAAAATTCTTACAAACTGTATGTACTGGATACATAATTCAATTATATTTCAAAATTCTTTCAGCCAATCCTGTTTAAATTAGTTTCAATAGATACATACCTGCCTTACCTGCAATCCGGTGCGCGTTCCGCGAGTCCGAGACGTGTAGGGTAGTTAATATTCCTGGTTTTGTTCAAATTTTCAGTGAAAATTCACGTTTTTCGGCTGAAATTCAAAATTTTTGTTCAGCACAACTTTCAGTAACGCCATAGTTAGCTAGTTCGCGCGGAGACGCGTCTTTCGACACCTCGCCCGTGCGCCTAGCATACATAGCCACCTTAATACTTAGAATTTTCATTGTTCTACGTAACTCGGCACATAATTAAAAGTACCTATTACATATAAATATGTATCACTATACCTTATACTTTACTATATCTATTTATTACTATATTATTTATTACCACTATATCTTATATCACCAATGCGAAAAGCCTCAACAAAAAGACAGTGTCCGTATCCAATCGCAGACACTGTCTAAAAATAAAACACAAACATGTTCTTAATCTAAAACAAACAAAACCCAAAAGTGAAACAACAAATAAGACAAAAAAAAAAAAAAAAAAACTAGTAGGTACCAAAAATCTACCTGACCGAACCAAGTTTTCATACATTGGTCAATATCTTCGCATCCAGGTGACGCATTTTGACGCTGTTTTCAGCTAATTCGTTCCTAGTTAGGCTACCTGAGACTATCTGACTGAGAAAATTGACGAAAACGCGAAAAAATTTTCTTTCGCCCCATAGACTTTGAAAATTCTTACAAACTGTATGTACTGGATACATAATTCAATTATATTTCAAAATTCTTTCAGCCAATCCTGTTTAAATTAGTTTCAATAGATACATACCTGCCTTACCTGCAATCCGGTGCGCGTTCCGCGAGTCCGAGACGTGTAGGGTAGTTAATATTCCTGGTTTTGTTCAAATTTTCAGTGAAAATTCACGTTTTTCGGCTGAAATTCAAAATTTTTGTTCAGCACAACTTTCAGTAACGCCATAGTTAGCTAGTTCGCGCGGAGACGCGTCTTTCGACACCTCGCCCGTGCGCCTAGCATACATAGCCACCTTAATACTTAGAATTTTCATTGTTCTACGTAACTAGTAGGTACCAAAAATCTACCTGACCGAACCAAGTTTTCATACATTGGTCAATATCTTCGCATCCAGGTGACGCATTTTGACGCTGTTTTCAGCTAATTCGTTCCTAGTTAGGCTACCTGAGACTATCTGACTGAGAAAATTGACGAAAACGCGAAAAAATTTTGCCCGCCCAACCCACCCTGTTACTAGTGGCCAGGGGGACGATTTTGGTTTTTGGCAAAGAGTTGACATTTTTATTTATCTTTTGACTATTTATTTTGTTATCTTTTAGGAGTTACAGACCTGACGGTCGCTCGACCGTAGGAAGACATTATTTATTTGATATATTCGTTTATTTTGTTGCTTTTTGTACATCCCCCCTTTACAGGGACACAGAAGCTTCGCCAGTACCTCTGACTAGTCTTGCATGAACCTCACGTTCACTAAAGCCACGGCAATGTTCCGCACACCGGCCAAGAAGGATGCGACTTCTACGAGTACCAGAGACGTGACGCGCCCAAATGATGGCGTAGGATCTTCGCTTCCTAGCGTGAGGCGCAGTATTGGGGAATGGGAGGCTGATAGACCAACGTCTGCTCAGCTTCTGAAAACTCCATCGCCACCGAAGAAGGCCCCAGTAACTACTCCCCCGAGGATAAAATCCAAGGCAACGCTCGCACACCAGAGCAAGCCGGAAGGAACGAAACAGCCTGAGGGGAATGAAGAGAGCTCGCCGCGGGAAGTTCGACCCGTGCGGTACATAAATAGGACCACGGAAGCGAAGGCGTGTCTCTCGAAAGCAAAGATCCAACTGCTAAGCTCTAGAAACCTCAAAAAAGAGATTAAAGATGAAATCACGAAAGCTGTGGAAAGGCTATACCAACTGGTAAAAGAGGCAGAAGGTGAAAAAGGAAGGGGAACTGAGGTGGTGGACAAACCTGAAACCCAAACAGATACTAAGCCGACCTCAGAACAATCTACAGAGCTCATGAAGAGCCTGGTGGAAGGCCTCCAGCAGCACAAACAGGTGCTGCAGGAGTGCCAACAATACACCCTAGCGCTGTCGGAACAGCTTCAGGCGGCCCCGCGCTTCGTCGCAGGCCAAGGCCCGTCTTTCGCCGAAATCGCCGCCAGCTCGAAGCAAAATGTCCAAGGGCCTCTTCACTCAGTAGTCGTATCATCTGTGAATGATATGGACACGAGTGAAGAGGTCCTGGAGAAACTCCGGACGGCGGTCGATGCCCGCAATGAAGGCATAAGGGTGGAGCGGCTGCGCAAGGCGCGGGACCAGAAGGTGGTGGTCGGTTTTGGGACCCGAGAGGAGATGACGAGGGTGACCGAACGGATCCGGAGAGCAGGCAATCTGGTGGCGGAAGAAGTTAAGAACAAGGACCCGCTAATAATTATCAAAGACGTCCTCTCCTGCCACTCAGATGTGGAGCTCACGCAAGCCCTGCAGCGGCAGAACACCCACTTGATCGGGGATATTCCTGCAGGTGACGTGAGGTTGGGGGTGAAGTACCGTCGTAAGACGAGGAACCCCCACATGGTCCACGTCATCCTGCAGGTGTCCCCGACCGTGTGGCAGAGGCTGACCACGGCGGGTCGCGTGCACATCGACCTACAGCGAGTGCGAGTGCAAGATCAGTCGCCACTGGTGCAGTGCACTCGCTGTTTGCACTTCGGCCACGGTCGCAAACTATGCACGCAACCCGCCGACCTCTGCATCCACTGTGGCGAGCCACACATGCGTGCAGACTGTCCGTCACGGCTAGCAGATGAGGCACCAAAGTGCCACAATTGTCTGTCGGCAAAGCTGGATCGCACGGACCACAATGCCTTCGACAGCGTGTGCCCTATTCGCGTCAAATGGGACGCATTGGCACGCCTGTCAGTGGCGTACTGCTAAGGTGCAGCCAGCTTTGCCCAGAAATAAGTGCCACAACGGTATTATTTGTAAAATAAATATGCAGAAAATTAAAATAATAAACAATAATAGAGCTTCAGTAAATTGTAAAATAAGAAAAGCAAATTGGAGCCAATTTCATAAGAAATTGGCCCAATTAATAGCTGATTCCAGATTAAATTCACAACATTTTGAAAAACTTAATAATATAAGTCATTTAATAAGTCTAAGCAGTAAAACCAAATTAATAAATACCTATAACTCAACCATTATAAGTGACAAATCTAACTTACCGTTGTGGTCCGACGAGCTAGTTGACGCGAAGACTGAGATCAACGTCAACCAAAGCCGCAATCAAAGTATTGCACCAGTCCGGAGTGCGCAGGTCGCCGAGCAGCACCTGAAAAAGAAGGGAAAATATAAATATAAAGCATTGATAGCACAGTTCAAAACCTGGAAGTACCTAAATCGAAAGCAGGATACAGTTAAAGTTTATACTAAACTTAAAATAGCCGCTGCGAGACTGCCAGGTTTGACAGAACGTACATACCGGAAAGAGAACATAAAATTATTAGGAATAAACGATAGAATAGAAATAAACTTAGATTATAAAAATTATGTCTATATGATATATTGTGTATATATTAGGATAGCCATAGCATAAACGTAGTGTTAACTTAGAAATAGGTAAAATTATAATATAACATGAATATTAAAAAAACAGAAAAACAGAAAAAAAAAAAAATAATAATAATATAGACACTTAAGTCGAATAGTTATAGCCATGTTAGATGTTAGCTTTTAAAATACAACAAGTACAAAAATAAAGCCTTCAGTTAAGATTATTAAGATAATATGAAGCATCTGCTTCCGGCATCTCTCCCCTTCCTAGGACAGGACTGAAACAATGAAAAACACTAAAGAACGACAAAGAATCAGAAAAACTGTTAAACAAGGGCTCTGATCATGTCAGAGGGACACTGAGCAAGGGCAGGAGTGGGTTTTAGCCGGTAAGAGTCCGGCACTGCCCAGACTGCGTCACTAGTGAGGCAGTCTGGGCGTCCATGAGGATTTCCCACTCCTGCCAAAACAAAAAAAAAAAAAAAAAAAAAAAAAAAAAAAAAAAAAACCTAACCTAACCTAACCTAACCTTACCTAACCTAACCATTTTTTTTTTTTTTTTTTTGATCACGGGGGGAAATCCTCATGGATGTCCTCCGCCCCGGGGAGGGCGGAGGGGTCTGTCAGACTCTTACTGACTAAAACCACCCCGGTGTTCCGTCTCTCACTTGCACCGGGGATCACGGGAACTAGTGTGACTTCCGCGATCCCCGGCTAGTGCCGGCCCGCCTCTGCGGGCCACCTCGCGATAGGGGGGGAGTGAGGTGTTAAACTCCCCCCTTACGTCATAGAGAGGCGCGCGTGGAACACTACGCGCCGCCATCTCGGGTCCTAACAAGTAGGGGGCAACGAATTTCCCCAGATCCGTTGCCCCTGGACCCATTTAGGGGGGCTGGAAGAGGGCGTTGTCCGCCCTCCGCCGACGCCCGGTGCGTCTGCTGCGGATCGGGTTAGCGGAAGCAATCTCCCGCTCCCTCTCCGCAGCCTCCTTCTGCGACATGACTGTTTCGCAGAAGGATACCACCGCGTCCCAGGACTCCTTCCTGCCGACCATCGAGTCGACAACGGCCGGCAGCGACAGGTCACTGCCGACTCCTGAGATGAGTGCACGGCGTGGCTCCTCCCAAGCGGCACACTCTGCCAGCGTGTGCTACGCCGTGTCCTCCCGACAGTCGACGCAGTGGTGACACCGAGCGTCCGGCTCCCTGTTTATGCGACACAGGTACTTCCCGAAGCAACCATGCCCCGACAGCACCTGTGTCACCCGAAACGACAGGGAGCCGTGCCTCCTCCCGAGCCAGCGCTCGAGTACTGGCCGGACCGCCCCGATGGTAGCGGGGCCGGCGGTAGGGCGTGAAAGCCTGTCCCGCCATTCCGCCACCAGGGCTGCGCGAAGCTGTGACCGACGCAACTCCAAATGTCGCTGCGTCAGCCACTCGCCCCGCGCCCTCGAGTCCTCGCACCACCGGTACAGTGACGCGAGTACCTTCGCCTCGAGGTCCCAGGGCGGGGATCCAGCCAGTACACAAGCCGCCTCGTAGGAGATCGTGCGATACCCCCTTATGACTCTGACGGCCATCGCTCGCTGTGGCCTTCGCAGGACAGCGATGCTGCCGGCCGTCAGGTCAGCCGCCCAGATCGGGGCCCCATACAGGGCCATCGATCGCACGATCCCCACGTAGAGCCGCCTACAGGCGGCGCTCGGGCCCCCCAGATTGGGAAGCAACGTTGACAGCGCCCCAGCCGCGCCCATCAACTTGGGCACCAGCCGCTGGAAGTGGGGGCCGAAATCCCACCGGCTGTCGAGCACCAATCCAAGATACTTCATGGTTTACTCGACAGCAATTCGGGACCCCCCGACCACGATGTGTGATCCCAGCGGTGGCGCCCGCCGGGGGCCATGAAAGACCATGGCCTCCGACTTGTTGAGGGCCACCTCCAGGCCTAAGCGCCGTATGCGGGTCACCACCTGTGACACCGCAGCCGTCGCCAGCAACGCTGCCTCCCTGTACGAGCTCCCCCGGGCCGTGACCAACGTGTCATCCGCATAACACGTCAAGTCCACGCCCGGCTGGAGCTCGCCCCTCAACACCCAGTCGTACCCGATGTTCCACAGGAGCGGTCCCACGACCGAACCCTGTGGAACACCGCACGACATGCGGCGCTGGTTTCCGCCATCACGTCCCGTGTAGGTGACACACCTTTCCGCCAAATAAGCCCCAACGATGCGGCGGAGGTAGGAAGGCACCCGATGATACTGCAGTGCCTCCCGAATGCAGCTCCAGGGCAGGGTGTTGAAGGCGTTGGAGATGTCCAAGGACACCGCCAACATCACCCCGCCCCGGGACACCGCTTCCTCCGCCAGGACTCTCACCCGCGATATCGCGTGGATGGTGGAGCGCCCGTGCCGAAAGCCGAACTGGCTCTCGGCTAGGTCAGGCCCCTCCCTGCTTAAGTGGCCGACGAGGCGGGCAACGATTATCCGCTCAAACATCTTGCCCACCTCGTCGAGCAGCACTATGGGCCTGTATGCGGACGGCGAGTCCGCCGGGCGCCCCACCTTCTTGAGCAGGACCAGACGACCAGATTTCCACAAAGTGGGAAACTGGCCCTGCTCAAGGCACGCGGTGTAGAGTCCTCTCAGTTGGGGCTCTAGCTCCTTCAGAGCGAGGGCTAGCACTATGCCGTGAATACCATCGGGCCCCGGAGCCACGTTCTTGGCCCGGAGCCGCATCACGGCCGCCCTCATCTCTGCCTGTGTCACCTCCGGGACGCTGATGGCGCTCTCTTCGGCAGGCTCTGCGGCTGTGGGCAATGCCATCGGCGGCGGAGTGTGCTCCGCTCTTGCCGGGAAGAGGGCTGCGACGACCTCCTCTAGCAGCTCAGGTTGGAGACTCTCCGTGAGTGGAGGCGCCGCGGCTCGAAGTTTCCCTCGAACCGCACGATACGGGCGCCCCCACGGATCTCCGTCGAGAGTCTCCAACATCTCCTCCCTGGCTCGCGTTCTCGCTTCGCCGATGGCCAGCCACAGAGCCTCCTTAGCCGCGCGGTACACCTCATACCGCGCGGCTTCTTCGTCAGGGACCCGACGACGTCTCCTCCGGTATCGGGTGTACTGGCGTCTGACCGCCACGCACTCGACACGTAGTCGCGCGATCTCGGCATACCACCAGTACACCTGGCGCCTTCCTGAATGCGTGTGGACGCGGGGCATGGACGCGTCGCTGATTTGCGTCATCGCCCCGCGGAACCACAGCGCCTCCTCTTCGACGTCGACGGGTCCGATCGTCGCCGACTCCCGGGTCCAGGCCTGGACAACAGCGGCCTCCTCGAGAACCTCCCTGTCAATGCGCTTACGCGCCCAGCGCGGGCCGTCCGTTCGCGGGGCCGATGGACTGCGGCCGCCAGTGGTCTGGGTGGAGACGTCGAAGCGGATGTATCTGTGATCCGACAACGTCTCCACCTCCACGGCGACACGCCAGTCACGGACACGCCCCGCGACAGCAGGGCTAGCGAACGATACGTCTACGATCGAACCGCCCCGCTGCCGCACGCACGCGTGCACCGAGCCCCGGTTTAGGACGACCAGGCCAGTCGTGACCGCCCACTCCTCCAGCGCCTCACCCCGAGCATCGGTCACCGGGGATCCCCACGTCGAAGACTTGGCGTTGAGATCCCCTAGTAACAGCACGGGGCGAGGGTGGAGTCGGCCTACGACGGCCCCCAACTCGACAAGGAAGTTCTCGAAGTCGGCGAGGCTCTTGTTGGGCGAGAAATACGCCCCAACAGTGCCAATTCCGTCCGCGAGGGCGGCCACCCAGCCGTGACCTCGGGACGGGTTGACGAGAGCCCCGCCAATAATGGCCACCAAGCCGTCTAGGTCACCTACCCAGTTATCCCTGGGGGGAACAAAGTACGGCTCGGCGACCACAGCCACGTCAATCGACCACTCTGCCATGCTCTGGATCAATAGATCCTGAGCCCTGGCAGCGTGGTTGATGTTGCCCTGGAGGAAATGGTAAGGCGCCATTATGCGCAATCCATTCCCCCCGTCACACCATCCGTAGACCGGGAGTCGGCCGTAGAGCACCTAGGCTGCGGGGGGGGTAAAGAGCCCCCGGCAGCTTTGGCACCCCTTCTCTTCTTTTGGGCGGGTGCGCCACAGGCTCGTCCACCTGCCCTGTGCCCCGCGGGCTTCCCTGCAGCTGTACAGAGGCTGCAGTTAGGCGCTGCGGAGCACTGGGCGGACTTGTGGCCGGGCTGACCGCAGCGAAAACATTGCTCGCTGCGGTCTATTTCGGCGGTGCACCTCGCCCGGACATGCCCAATGTCCAAGCAGCGGTAGCACCGTAACGCCCTGGGTTGCAGCAGCTTGACTCTCGCTGCAACCCAGCCCACCAACAGGCGCCCACCGTCGGCGACCTTGTTCGCCGCCGACACTGGGCACCGCACCCAAGCGACTCCGAGCCCAGAAGCCTCGGTGCGGATCTCGCCCACCCGCACATCATCAGGCGGACATCCTCCGGCTTTCGCGATGGCCGCCAAAACCTCCGCTGGGGTTGTCGAGTCGTCCAGGCCGGCGACGCGTAGCTCAGCGGTCTTCATGGGCCTGGAAACTCGAACGTCCTCAGGGTTGAGGACCTCCCTCAGCTTGGCGGCCAGGATGTCCGCCTTCTCGCCGCTAGAGGCACCCGGCACCTCAAGCAGCCGCGCCCCCGTAATCGCCGGCCTAAATCCTAGGCTGGTCGGTATGCCAAGGTCGGGGAACGCGACTTTGGCTTTGGCCTCCAAAAGAACCGCCTTATAAGAGACGCCCCTCTCGACGGCTCCGGGCTGCAGCGTAATTACCACAGCCGCGGAGCGTGGGGCTCTTGGCCTCGGTGGCTTCTGGGTCTTCTTTGAGGCCGGTGCAGGTGCCTTAGCGGGTGCTGGCGGCGCAGCCTTCTTCTTGCGGCCCCTCTTGACAACCGTTGTCCAGGCATCCGTGGAGGGCCCGGGAGCGGTTGCCGGGGGACCGGCCGTCAGGGAAGCTGGCCCAGGCGTGGACGCCGGGGGAGCAGCCTTCCGGGAAGTGGGCGCAGACTTTGTCTTCGCAGGCTGGCTGGCCACTTTCCCGGACCCACTCGGCTCTGCCGCCACGACTGCTGAGCCCGGTTTGGTGGTGCCAGCCAGCCTCCGCTTGTCCGCAGCGAGCGGTGGGCGGACGGTTTCGGCAGGAAGAAGCCTCCCCTCTATGGCCTCCATCCGAGCCCCCACCATCTGCCCGCACTGCATCATGCAGATGCGCGCGATCTTCTCGATCTCCGCATCTGCAAGTGCAGGGACCGATAATGGGGCCGGTAAAGGAGCTGACAACGGGACCGCCGATTGGTTGGCCGCGGGAGCTACCCTCTGGGCGGCAAACTGCCGCTTGAGGTCCTCCAACTCTGACTGGAGACGGCGGTTCTCCTCCCACAGCTTCGCCGTCTCCTCCGTCTCCGACCGACTCTGGAGGACCTCAACTGCCTCCTTGATTCCGTCAGCCGCCTCCTTCAGAGCGCGCGTGAACGTGCCCTTCAAGTTGCCGGATTTAGTGGCAACCTGCAGGACGACGCCCACGCCGTCCAGAACTTGGCGACTGAGCGCCACCGCCGAAACGCTCCCTCCGGCAGCCATCCGGGCTGAGCGCCGCTCGCGCAACTGACGGGCCAACTCTTCCACCTCATCAGCCGCTCTGGCTTTGCGCTGCGCCCTTTTGGCAGCATTGGCCTCCGCCTTATTTGAAGGCAGCATTAGCCCCTCGCCGACGTCTGAGAACGTGGGACCGGAGTCGCTGCCCACGCTCTCAACGCTTTTCGCGTGCTCAACCGGAGCAGGCAAGTCGGGCCGGGATACCGGCACGGACCGATCCCGCTCCAGCAAACGAGTGGAATGTCCATTCGCCGCGCGACCTCGCCTGCTCCTGCCCGTTGGCACCTTAGCGGCCGGCAGGTTTTCCTCGCTATGGGAGCGAGGTGACCGCTTCCTCCTTCCTTTAGAGGCCGAATCCCTTCTGGAGCCCGCGAGCGCTCCGAGCCTACGCTCGCAACGCTTGCGACGCTCATCTTTTCGGATGCGGTGTCGGAATCCGACTCCGCACCCACACCCATCCGTTCGATCATAACGATCGGAACCTTCTGCTGTTTTAATTTATTTGAGTCCATATAAGTCCCACGAGTGTGGGGGATATAAAAAGTCCACCTAGGGTAACCCCCTGTCCCTAGGTAAGTGTACATTTGTATCCCAACCAGGGGGTCCACTAATCCCTGGCTGGGGGTGCGCTTGAGACTGATGCGCCACCTACAACTAAGAAGCTGCAGATGACACTACTCCTCAGCCATTCATACCCTCGCCGCACACCAAAACTTGGTATTGGAGGAATTTTTTATAGAGGTTATCTTCCTCGCGATCCGGGCGGTCAAGCCAAGATCCTCGTCCCGTTCCGAGT
The DNA here is from genome assembly GCA_949091785.1 of Polymixis lichenea. Lineage (NCBI taxonomy): Eukaryota > Metazoa > Arthropoda > Insecta > Lepidoptera > Noctuidae > Polymixis > Polymixis lichenea. Next base: position 23,738,636 of record OX420948.1, on the reverse strand, counting down.
CATAAAACATGACCATGATCTCGTTACGGATTACGATTTCGACGGTTGCAGTCGGGAGAATAGGATCCCCTGCTGCTAGCCCGTTGGCAGGGTGAGTGCACAACGGGCGCCGCCCATGTTTTTCCACATGTCTGTCTGTTTGGTACAGACAGACATGTGGAGAAACGTCCTACGCCCACTCAACCCACCCTCTGTAAGCAGAGGGGTGAGTGGACGACCGTCGGGTGGTCTACATAGACCAACCCAAGAGCATAAAGCTCCCCTCCCTACGCAGAAATTCGCTACAGTCAATACCCTCTCCGACATGGAGAGTCTATTGGCCGTACCCAGGATGCACCGGCCCAACGACTGCCCTTTCCCCCGAACGTATTCGAAAGGAACGAGCAGCAATCAGGCACACGAGGAGGTTTTCTGCACGCACCCCAACCTAACCTTTTTTTTTTTTTTTTTTTTTTTTCTTTTTCTCGCTGGGAAAATGCGTTACGCATGCCCGCTCGCGGGGGACGAGACGGGGTATGTGGGACTCCTGTCAGAATAGCAGTCTACACACTAAAAACCCAGCGGTGTTCCCGCATCGCCGTGATGGGAGGGTCATGGGAAACCAGCTCAGCCTTTACTTCCACGACCCTCCCGGCGTATGCCCGCCTTGTTGGCGGGCCCCGCATGCCCCCCAGGCTGAGGGGCTACGGGAATGGCCGGAACACCTGGCCATTCCCGTCCGACACTGGTGGAGGCCTGTGCAAGACAGGCTAGGGTGCCCCCGCAACCGTTGCCTGCTGGCCTCCACCTGGGAGGAGTCGAAGATGACTGTCATACTGACGTCTTCTTCGGCCCCTCCTCCGCCTTCGGAGCGGCGCCGCTTGAGGATCGTCCTCACGCGCGCGCTCCGCCGCCTCCTTCTGGGACATGACGTGTTCGCAGAAGGAGGCGACTGCCGCCCAGGACCTCTCATCTCCCAGCATGGTGTTGACTAAACCGGGGAGTGAGAGGTCCGGTCCGATCACCGCAATGAGACTGCGGCGCGGCTCAGACCACGACGGGCACACCTCGAGGGTGTGCTGCGCCGTGTCCTCCGCCGCGCCACAGCCGTGGCACGACGGTGTCTCCTCCCGTCCGATTCGGTGCAGGTACGATCCGAAGCAACCGTGTCCGGAGAGCACCTGCACGAGACGGAAGGAGAGGAACCCATGCGACCGCTCGAGCCAGTCTCGCAGGACCGGCCCAATCGCGTCGAGGGTTCGGCGGCCGAAGACTGCGGTGGCAAGGTCCCCCATCCAATGGACGACGATGGCGTCCCTCGCCTCCCGCCGGACGGCCTCCCGCTCTTCCAGGACTGGGCGTTCTCCTCTCGCCCTCCGCCCCGCCGTCCATTCATATACTCTGGCGAGCACCCACGCCTCGAGTTCCCAAGGAGGGGTGCTGGCCAGAGCACATGCTGCCGCGAAGCCCACCGTGCGGTAGGCCCGCGCCACCCGCTGGGCTATGGCCCTTTGGGGTGCCCGCAAGGCGGCAGCGTTCTCCCTCCTATGGAGGGAGTCCTCCCAGATGGGGGCCCCATAGAGGGCCATACTCTTCAAGATGCCGGCATAAAGTTGCCGGCATCGTGCGCTGGGCCCCCCCAAGTTGGGAAGAAGCCACGATAGCGCGCTGGCGGCCTTTAGCAGGCGCGACGACAGCCCGCTAAAATGCGGACCGAAGCGCCACCTGCTGTCAATGACAAGGCCCAGATATTTCATCTGGGCCTTAACCTCAATCCTGACGCCCTCCACGAAGATGTGGGCGTCAGGTGGGGGGCGCTGCCTTGGCCCGTGGAAGAACACGGCCTCGGTCTTGTGCAGCGCCACCGTTAAACCTAGGCGGCGGATCCTCCCCGCGACCAAGGATCCGCCCGCCGAAGCCAGGCTGGCCGCCTCCCTGAAACTCCCCCCCCGGGCGGTGAGGAGAGTGTCATCCGCGTAGCAGATGACACTCGTGCCTCGGAGGAGAGTTCCCCGTAAGAGCCAATCATAGCCGATGTTCCACAGGAGAGGTCCTACGACTGACCCCTGTGGAACACCGGCTTCAACGGCGTACCGCCGGACTTGGCCAGTCCTATTTACTAGGAGGATCGCCCGATCCTCCAGGTAGCTGGCCAGCAGACTTCGCAGGTATCGAGGCACTCCGTGGAATTGGAGCGCCTCTAGGATGGTGGAGTGGGGAACGGAGTTGAAGGCATTGGCTATGTCGAATGACACAGCCAACAATCCGTCCCCCACCTCCATCGCTTCCTTCACCTGGCCCTTTAGGCAGGCCAGCGCGTCCACTGTGGAACGCTCAGCCCGAAAACCGAACTGAGCATCCGACAAGTCCGGCCCGACATCCCGCAGATGGCCCTTTAGGCGAGCAGCGATTATCCCCTCGAACATTTTGCCGACCTCATCGAGCAGAACGATGGGCCGGTATGCCGAGGGGGAGTCTGCTGGGCGGCCCTCCTTGCGAAGGAGGCACAACTGCCCCTCCTTCCACGGTTTTGGAAACCTCCCAGACGCAAGGCATGCGCTGAAGAGGTCCCGAAACCTCTCCGCCATTTGAGTGGCAGCGATCGCCACCACTCTTGCGGGAACACCGTCGGGGCCTGGAGCTGTCTTCTTGGCGCGGATATGGAAAATAGCCGCGCCAAGTTCCGACTCCGTGACAGGAGGGGCCTCCTCCTCTTCCTCGTCTGGCAGAGCTATGCCTTGCGGTGGGACCATCACTGGCGGGGTGAAGTTGCCCCTGCACGGGAACAGGGACTGAACCACCCCGTCCAGGAATGAGGGCTCCAGGGTCTCGGCAACCGGGGGACCAAAGGGGCGCAATTTGTTGCGCGCAGCCTTGTACGGTCTCCCGTAGGGGTCGTTGTCAAGACCCTCCAGCAGCTCGGCTCTCGCCGAGTCCCTGGCGGCGGCGATGGCCCGACTGAGGACCATTTTTGCCTCCATGTATACCTCATAGAGGTGGTCCTCGCCGGACAGATCCCGTCGACGCCGCCGCCGGCTACGCGTATAGGCCCTCTTAGCCTCCACACACGCTGCTCCACCGACCACCAGTACACGGCACGTTTGGGGTGTGGTCGGCGAGACCGAGGCATGCTAGAGTTGCATACCTCGGTTAGAGACTCCCTCAGCTGCCCGGCTACGGTGTCCACATCCAGGCCGGCGGTTGGCGGCGAAAGCCAGTCCTGGATGAATGCCGCCTCCCCCGCTGCCTCCCTGTCCAGGCGGGTTAGAGCCCACCGCGGGAACGGTGACCGCCCCGAGAGGGGCCGCCTCTCTCCGGGACCACTGGTGGAGATGTCGAACCGCACGTAGCGGTGGTCCGACATAGTCTCCACCAGGTCCACCCGCCAGTTCAACACGCGCGCGGCTAACGCAGGGGTGGCAAAGGTGACGTCCACTATTGAGCCACCCCCACGCCGCACGCATGTCTGGACGCTTCCTCTGTTCAAGAGGGAGAGTCCAGAGGAGGCTGCCCACATCTCCACCGCCCGCCCGCGTGCGTCGGTGGCCGGGTTGCCCCAGGTCACCGACTTGGCATTCAGGTCTCCCAGTACGGAGACCTGACGCGGCGCCGCCCTGCCGACCACGGCGGCCAGGACTCCAAGATAGTTCTCGAAGTCCTGAAGAGGGCGGTTTGGGGAGAAATATACGCCCACAAGGGCTAAGTCTCCCCACGCGGCGGCCACGTATCCCGGTCCCCTCTCTAATAGCAAGAGGGGAGGTGAGTCTGTGGACGACCGCGCCGCTAGTGCCACCGAGTCGTCCTCGTCACCCAGCCAGCTGCCGGGGATCGAGTAAGGCTCGGCGACCACCGCTACGTTCACCAACCATTCGGCCATGACCTGCACTACCAGGTCCTGGGCCGCTCTGCAGTGGTTGGTGTTCGCCTGGATGATGCGATAGTCGTACCCCATTACTCCGACATTGCACCATCCTCCTCAGCTACCGCCGCTGGAGCTGCAGCGGCGACGACGGCGGCGGTGGTGGCAACAGGGCGAACCTGCGCCGGCACTATGCCCTTCCGCACGGGGGGCTTACAGCTCCTGCCCGTCATCCTGTGGTCCGCGGGGCGGCCACTGGCGGCACACGCCGTGCAGTGTGGCGTGGTGGCGCGGCAGGTGACACTCTTGTGTCCTTTTTGCCCGCATTGGTAACACGTGTCTCCCCAGTCGAATTTGGAGGGACACGTGACCCGGGTGTGGCCGAACGCGAAGCACTTGAAGCAGCGCATTGGCTGGTCTTCAAGTGCCTTGACCACAGCTGAGCTGAGCCCCACGAGCAGCCGTCCCTTGGTCGCAGCAAGGACGGCCCCAGCCGCGGCTACTGGGCACTCGACGCGGATGGTGCCCATGCCGCGGCGGCCAAGCCTGATGGCTCCACTTTTCACCGCGCCAGCGTCGCAGCCTCCAGCCGCCGCGATGGCCGCCACCACATCCTCCTTGGTGACCGAATCCTCCAGATCGGCCACCTCCAAGGCTGCGGTCTTAACCGGTCTGACGACCGTCGCCACATCCGCGATGGCCTCTTGCAACTTTGTTGCAAAGAGGTCCGCATTTGTGCCGCGCTGTTCCCCCGAGAACTCGAATATTCGAGCCCCGGTTAGGGTTCGGCGGCACGCGACTTTGCTGATCCCCAGCCGGGAGGGATCAGCATTGGTACGAGCCCGTCGTAGAATGGACTCGTACGTTTCACCCCGCTCCACGGCCTCCGGGGTGATGGTCACCACGACGGCCGCGGTTTTGGGAGGAACTAGCTTCCTCCCGCTGGCTGGAGCCCTTTTGGCTGCAGAAGCAGTCGCAGTAGGCTTGGGGGCTGACTTTTCCCCCTTCTTCCCTCCCTTCCCTTTTCCTCTCTTGACCACTTCCGTCCACGGCTGGTTGGACGGGGTGGTGGAGGGAAGAAGGGCGTCTTCCTCCTGCGAGTTCTGGGGGGCTGCTGCAGTGGCAGACGACCCAGATGCTCCCTCCGCGCTTGTGGTGCGGATTTGAGGAGCCTTCTTGGTCCTCTTACCCTTGCCTTTGCCCTTGGAGGGCTTCGGGGTCTGGGGCTGCGCACCCGATGCCGGTCCTGCTAGAGGCGCAGGTTCCGATTCCATCGGTGGTGGACTCTTATCCGCCGCTAGCGGTGGGCGGAGCCGCTTTTCCGGCAAGAGCCGGTCCTCGATGCCTGCAAAGCAGGCTCTAGTGAAGGCCCTCTCCTCCATTACAACCTTCCGGATTACTTCCTCAAGGTTGGCTGTGGAGGAGGAGGAGCCTCCTACCACCGGACCTGGGCCAGGTTGGGCAGGCCGGGCCGTGACCTCAGCCAGCTTCTGATGTAGCTGGCTGACCTCCGCCTGCAGGCGATCCACCTTCGCCTGCAGCTGCCGCGTCTCGTCCGTGGCCGTCCGCTTCACCAGCTCCAGGACAATGCCGTGCAAGCTGGCGGCCCGGCATTTGAGGGCTTTTTGAAAGGTCCCCTTCAAGTTGGAGGACTTTGCGGCGACCTCGAAGACCTCCTCCTTGTCCTCCTGTGCCATGCGCTCCAGTTCCGCCAGGGAGTGGTCGGCATACAGTACACTGGATGCACCATAGCCAGCCCTCGACCGGGCGGTTTGCACCTGGTGCTCCTTGGCAGCGACCCTCTCCTCCAGGTCTTGCTGGAGTTGCACCCTTTTCGCCAGGTTTAGCTGGCGTTCGGCGTCCACCAAGCCCACATCGTGGGTCGAAGCTTTAAAATACTTCGATCCCTTCTTCGCCTTACTTTCGGCCGGATCGTCGGCCCCAGAGGCCACGCTCTCCACGCTCTCCGCGTGTTCGACCGGAGCAGGCGTAACACTTCCCACAGGGAGACGCGAAGGTCCGCCTGCAACTGCGCGACCTCGCCTACTCCTGCCCGTCGCCACCTTAGCGGCTGGCAGGTTCTCCTCGCTGCGGGAGCGTGGCGAACGCTTCCTCCTTCCCTTGGAGAGACGCCCAGCCATCCCTTCCTCAGCCCGCGAGCGCTCCGAGCCAACGCTCGCCACGCTCGCCCTCCGCTCGGATGCGGTGTCGGAGTCCGACATTGCACCCTTGCTCATCCGCTCGACCAACACGATCGGCAACTTCTCAAAATTTTTGTTTTTATAATCCATAAGATTCCCACGAGTATGGGGGATATAAACGGTCCACCTAGGTTCACCCCCTGTCCCTAGGTAAGTGTAAATTTGTGACCCAACCAGGGGGTCCACTAATCCCTGGCTGGGGGTGCGCTTGTGACTGATGCGCCACCTACAACTAAGAAGCTGCAGATGACACTACTCCTCAGCCATTCATACCCTCGCCGCACACCAAAACTTGGTATTAGAGGAATTTTTATAGAGGTTATCTTCCTCGCGATCCGGGCGATCAAGCCAAGATCCTCGTCCCGTTCCGAGTCATAAAACATGACCATGATCTCGTTACGGATTACGATTTCGACGGTTGCAGTCGGGAGAATCAGATCCCCCGCTGCTAGCCCGTTGGCAGGGTGAGTGCACAACGAGCGCCGCCCATGTTTCTCCACATTTCTGTCTGTATGAAACAGACAGAAATGTGGAGAAACGTCCCACGCCCACTCAACTCACCCTCTGTAAGCAGAGGGGTGAGTAAGCGATCGTGGGGTGGTCTAAGTCGACCAACCCCGGAGCAAAAGGCTCCCCCGCCCACGCGCCGGAGCGCACCTCCGACAGGATATTGGCATACGGACAACGACACCCCTTAGGCACACGTACCTAATGGGGGGAAATTGCCCGCACCCCAGGATGCACCGTCCCGCAGACTGGCCTTTCCCCCGGACGCATCCAAGGGAAACTCCAGCCCACGGGCACACGAGGAGGTTTCCTGTCCTAGCACCCCACCCCAACCTAACCTTTTTTTTTTTTTTTATTAGGCTGAGAAAATGCTTTACGCATACCCGCTCGCGGGGGACGAGACGGGGTATGTGGGACTCCTGTCAGAATGACAGTCTACCCACTAAAAACTCAGCGGTGTTCCCGCATCGCCGTGATGGGAGGGCCATGGGAAACCGGCTCAGCCTTTACTTCCACAACCCTCCCGGCGCATGCCCGCCTAAATGGCAGGCCCCGCATGCCCCCCAGACGGGGGTCCGGGAATGGCCAGAACACATGACCATTCCCGTCCGACACGGGAATAACCTAACCTAACCTTTTTTTTTTTTTTTTTTTTTTTTTCTCGCTGGGAAAATGCATTACGCATGCCCGCTCGCGGGGGACGAGACGGGGTATGTGGGACTCCTGCCAGAATGGCAGTCTACCCACTAAAAACCCAGCGGTGTTCCCGCATCGCCGTGATGGGAGGGTCATGGGAAACCGGCTCAGCCTTTACTTCCACAACCCTCCCGGCGCATGCCCGCCTTGTTGGCGGGCCCCGCATGCCCCCCAGGCTGGGGGGCTACGGGAATGGCCGGAACACCTGGCCATTCCCGTCCGACACTGGTGGAGGCCTGTGCAATACAGGCTAGGGTGCCCCCGCAACCGTTGCCTGCTGGCCTCCACCTGGGAGGAGTCGAAGATGACTGTCATACTGACGTCTTCTTCGGCCCCTCCTCCGCCTTCGGAGCGGCGCCGCTTGAGGATCGTCCTCTCGCGCGCGCTCCGCCGCCTCCTTCTGGGACATGACGTGTTCGCAGAAGGAGGCGACTGCCGCCCAGGACCTCTCATCTCCCAGCATGGTGTTGACTAAACCGGGGAGTGAGAGGTCCGGTCCGATCACCGCAATGAGACTGCGGCGCGGCTCAGACCACGACGGGCACACCTCGAGGGTGTGCTGTGCCGTGTCCTCCGCCGCGCCACAGCCGTGGCACGACGGTGTCTCCTCCCGTCCGATTCGGTGCAGGTACGATCCGAAGCAACCGTGTCCGGAGAGCACCTGCACGAGACGGAAGGAGAGGAACCCATGCGACCGCTCGAGCCAGTCTCGCAGGACCGGCCCAATCGCGTCGAGGGTTCGGCGGCCGAAGACTGCGGTGGCAAGGTCCCCCATCCAATGGACGACGATGGCGTCCCTCGCCTCCCGCCGGACGGCCTCCCGCTCTTCCGGGACTGGGCGTTCTCCTCTCGCCCTCTTCCCCGCCGTCCATTCATATACTCTGGCGAGCACCCACGCCTCGAGCTCCCAAGGAGGGGTGCTGGCCAGAGCACATGCTGCCGCAAAGCCCACCGTGCGGTAGGCCCGCGCCACCCGCTGGGCTATGGCCCTTTGGGGTGCCCGCAAGGCGGCGGCGTTCTCCCTCCTGTGGAGGGAGTCCTCCCAGATGGGGGCCCCATAGAGGGCCATACTCCTCAAGATGCCGGCATAAAGTTGCCGGCATCGTGCGCTGGGCCCCCCCAAGTTGGGAAGCAGCCACGATAGCGCGCTTGCGGCCTTTAGCAGGCGCGACGACAGCCCGCTGAAATGCGGACCGAAGCGCCACCTGCTGTCAATGACAAGGCCCAGATATTTCATCTGGGCCTTAACCTCAATCCTGACGCCCTCCACGAAGATGTGGGCGTCAGGTGGGGGGCGCTGCCGTGGTCCGTGGAAGAACACGGCCTCGGTCTTGTGCAGCGCCACCGTTAAACCTAGGCGGCGGATCCTCCCCGCGACCAAGGATCCGCCCGCCGAGGCCAGGCTGGCCGCCTCCCTGAAACTCCCCCCCCGGGCGGTGAGGAGAGTGTCATCCGCGTAGCAAATGACACTCGTGCCTCGGAGGAGAGTTCCCCGTAGGAGCCAATCATAGCCGATGTTCCACAGGAGAGGTCCTACGACTGACCCCTGTGGAACACCGGCTTCAACGGCGTACCGCCGGACTTGGCCAGTCCTATTTACCAGGAGGATCGCCCGGTCCTCCAGGTAGCTGGCCAGCAGACTGCGCAGGTAACGAGGCACTCCGTGGAATCGGAGCGCCTCTAGGATGGTTGAGTGGGGAACGGAGTTGAATGCATTGGCTATGTCGAATGACACAGCCAACACTCCGTCCCCCGCCTCCATCGCTTCCTTCACCTGGCCCTTAAGGCAGGCCAGCGCGTCCACTGTGGAACGCTCAGCCCGAAAACCGAACTGAGCATCCGACAAGTCCGGCCCGACATCGCGCAGATGGCCCTTTAGGCGAGCAGCGATTATCCCCTCGAACATTTTGCCCACCTCATCGAGCAGAACGATGGGCCGGTATGCCGAGGGGGAGTCTGCTGGGCGGCCCTCCTTGCGAAGGAGGCACAACTGCCCCTCCTTCCACGGTTTCGGAAACCTCCCAGACGCAAGGCATGCGCTGAAGAGGTCCCGAAACCTCTCCGCCATTTGAGTGGCAGCGATTGCCACCACTCTTGCGGGAACACCGTCGGGGCCTGGAGCTGTCTTCTTGGCGCGGATATGGAAAATCGCCGCGCCAAGTTCTGACTCCGTGACAGGAGGGGCCTCCTCCTCTTCCTCGTCTGGCAGAGCTATCCCTTGTGGTGGGACCATCACTGGCGGGGTAAAGTTGCCCCTGCACGGGAACAGGGACTGAACCACCCCGTCCAGGAATGAGGGCTCCAGGGTCTCGGCAACCGGGGGACCAAAGGGGCGCAATTTGTTGCGCGCAGCCTTGTACGGTCTCCCGTAGGGGTCGCTGTCAAGACCCTCCAGCAGCTCGGCTCTCGCCGAGTCCCTGGCGGCGGCGATGGCCCGACTGAGGACCATTTTTGCCTCCATGTATACCTCATAGAGGTGGTCCTCGTCGGACAGATCCCGTCGACGCCGCCGCCGGCTACGCGTGTAGGCCCTCTTAGCCTCCACACACGCTGCTCGAAGCCCCGCCAGCTCCACCGACCACCAGTACACGGCACGTTTGGGGTGTGGTCGACGAGACCGAGGCATGCTAGAGTTGCATACCTCGGTCAGAGACTCCCTCAGCTGCCCCGCTACGGTGTCCACATCCAGGCCGGCGGTTGGCGGCGAAAGCCAGTCCTGGATGAACGCCGCCTCCCCCGCTGCCTCCCTGTCCAGGCGGGTTAGAGCCCACCGCGGGAACGGTGACCGCACCGAGAGGGGCCGCCTCTCTCCGGGACCACTGGTGGAGATGTCGAATCGCACGTAGCGGTGGTCCGACATAGTCTCCACCAGGTCCACCCGCCAGTTCAACACGCGCGCGGCTAACGCAGGGGTGGCGAAAGTGACGTCCACTATTGAGCCACCCCCACGCCGCACGCATGTCTGGACGCTTCCTCTGTTCAAGAGGGAGAGTCCGGAGGAGGCTGCCCACATCTCCACCGCCCGCCCGCGTGCGTCGGTGGCCGGGTTGCCCCAGGTCACCGACTTGGCATTCAGGTCTCCCAGTACGGAGACCTGACGCGGCGCCGCCCTGCCGACCACGGCGGCCAGGACTCCGAGATAGTTCTCGAAGTCCTGAAGAGGGCGGTTTGGGGAGAAATATACGCCCACAAGGGCTATGTCTCCCCACGCGGCGGCCACGTATCCCGGTCCCCTCTCTAATAGCGAGAGGGGAGGTGAGTCTGTGGACGACCGCGCCGCTAGTGCCACCGAGTCGTCCTCGTCACCCAGCCAGCTGCCGGGGATCGAGTAAGGCTCGGCGACCACCGCTACGTTCACCAACCATTCGGCCATGACCTGCACTACCAGGTCCTGGGCCGCTCTGCAGTGGTTGGTGTTCGCCTGGATGATGCGATAGTCGTAACCCATTATTCGGACATCGCACCATCCTCCTCAGCTACCACCGCTGGAGCTGCAGCGGTGACGACGGCGGCGGTGGTGGCAACAGGGCGAACCTGCGCCGGCACTATGCCCTTCCGCACGGGGGGCTTACAGCTCCTGCCCGTCATCCTGTGGTCCGCGGGGTGGCCACTGGCGGCACACGCCGTGCAGTGTAGCGTGGTGGCGCGGCAGGTGACACTCTTGTGTCCCTCTTTCCCGCATTGGTAGCACGTGTCTCCCCAGTCGAATTTGGAGGGACACGTGACCCGGGTGTGGCCGAACGCGAAGCACTTGAAGCAGCGCATTGGCTGGTCTTCAAGTGCCTTGACCACAGCCGAGCTGAGCCCCACGAGCAGCCGTCCCTTGGTCGCAGCAAGGACGGCCCCAGCCGCGGCTACTGGGCACTCGACGCGGATGATGCCCATGCCGCGGCGGCCAAGCCTGATGGCTCCACTTTTCACCGCGCCAGCGTCGCAGCCTCCAGCCGCCGCGATGGCCGCCACCACATCCTCCTTGGTGACCGAATCCTCCAGATCGGCCACCTCCAAGGCTGCGGTCTTAACCGGTCTGACGACCGTCGCCACATCCGCGATGGCCTCTTGCAACTTTGTTGCGAAGAGGTCTGCATTTGTGCCGCGCTGTTCCCCCGAGAACTCGAAAATTCGAGCCCCGGTTAGGGTTCGGCGGCACGCGACTTTGCTGATCCCCAGCCGGGAGGGATCAGCATTAGTACGAGCCCGTCGTAGAATGGACTCGTACGTCTCACCCCGCTCCACGGCCTCCGGGGTGATGGTTACCACGACGGCTGCGGTTTTGGGAGGAACTAACTTCTTCCCGCTGGCTGGGGCCCTTTTGGCTGCAGAAGCAAGCTTGGGGGCCGACTTTTCCGGCTTCTTCCCTCCCTTCCCCTTTCCTCTCCTGACCACTTCCGTCCACGGCTGGTTGGACGGGGTGGTGGAGGGAAGAAGGGCGTCTTCCTCCTGCGAGTTCTGGGGGGCTGCTGCAGTGGCAGACGACCCAGATGCTCCATCCGCGCTTGTGGTGCGGATTTGAGGAGCCTTCTTGGTCCTCTTACCCTTGCCTTTGCCCTTGGAGGACTTCGGGGCCTGGGGCTGCGCACCCGATGCCGGTCCTGCTAGAGGCGCAGGTTCCGGTTCCATCGGTGGTGGACTCTTATCCGCCGCTAGCGGCGGGCGGAGCCGCTTTTCCGGCAAGAGCCGGTCCTCGATGCCTGCGAAGCAGGCTCTGGTGAAGGCCCTCTCCTCCATTACAACCTTTCGGATTACATCCTCAAGGTTGGGAGGGGAGGAGGAGGAGCCTCCTACCACTGGACCTGGGGCAGGTTGGACAGGCCAGGCCGTGACCTCAGCCAGCTTCTGATGTAGCTGGCTGACCTCCGCCTGCAAGCGATCCACCTTCGCCTGCAGCTGCCGCGTCTCGTCCGTGGCCGTCCGCTTCACCAGCTCCAGGACAATGCCGTGCAAACTGGCGGCCCGGCATTTGAGGGCCTTTTGAAAGGTCCCCTTCAAGTTGGAGGACTTTGCGGCGACCTCGAAGACCTCCTCCTTGTCCTCCTGTGCCATGCGCTCCAGTTCCGCCAGGGAGTGGTCAGCATAGACTACACTGGATGCACCATAGCCAGCCCCCGACCGGGCGTTTTGCACCTGGTGCTCCTTGGCAGCAACCCTCTCCTCCAGGTCTTGCTGGAGTTGCACCCTTTTTGCCAGGTTTAGCTGGCGTTCAGCGTCCACTAAGCCCACATCGTGGGTCGAAGCTTTAAAAAACTTCGACCCCTTCTTCGGCTTACTTACGGCCGGATCGTCGGCCCCAGAGGCCACGCTCTCCACGCTCTCCGCGTGTTCGACCGGAGCAGACGTAACACTTCCCGCAGGTAGACGCGAAGGTCCACCTGCAACTGCGCGACCTCGCCTACTCCTGCCCGTTGCCACCTTAGCGGCTGGCACGTTCTCCTCGCTGCGGGAGCGTGGCGAACGCTTCCTCCTTCCCTTGGAGAGACGTCCAGCCATCCCTTCCTCAGCCCGCGAGCGCTCCGAGCCAACGCTCGCCACGCTCGCCCTCCTCTCGGATGCGGTGTCGGAGTCCGACATAGCACCCTTGCTCATCCGCTCGACCAACACGATCGGCAACTTCTCAAGATTTTTATTTTTAGTATCCATAAAGATTCCCACGAGTGTGGGGGATATAAACGGTCCACCTAGGTTCACCCCCTGTCCCTAGGTAAGTGTAAATTTGTGACCCAACCAGGGGGCCACTAATCCCTGGCTGGGGGTGTGCTTGGGACTGATGCGCCACCTACAACTAAGAAGCTGCAGATGACACTACTCCTCAGCCATTCATACCCTCGCCGCACACCAAAACTTGGTATTAGAGGAATTTTTTATAGAGGTTATCTTCCTCGCGATCCGGGCGATCAAGCCAAGATCCTCGTCCCGTTCCGAGTCATAAAACATGACCATGATCTCGTTACGGATTACGATTTCGACGGTTGCAGTCGGGAGAATCAGATCCCCCGCTGCTAGCCCGTTGGCAGGGTGAGTGCACAACGAGCGCCGCCCATGTTTCTCCACATGTCTATCTGTTTGAAACAGACAGAAATGTGGAGAAACGTCCCACGCCCACTCAACTCACCCTCTGTAAGCAGAGGGGTGAGTGAGCGATCGTGGGGTGGTCTAAGTCGACCGACCCCGGAGCATAAGGCTCCCCCGCCCACGCGCCGGAGCGCGTCTGCGACAGGATATTGGCATACGGACAACGACACCCCTTAGGCACACGTACCTAATGGGGGAAATTGCCCGCACCCCAGGGTGCACCGTCCCACAGACTGGCCTTTCCCCCAGACGCATCCAAGGGAAACTCCAGCCCACGGGCACACGAGGAGGTTTCCTGTCCTAGCACCCCACCCCAACCTAACCTTTTTTTTTTTTTTTTTTTTTTTTTTATTAGGCTGAGAAAATGCTTTACGCATACCCGCTCGCGGGGGACGAGACGGGGTATGTGGGACTCCTGTCAGAATGACAGTCTACCCACTAAAAACTCAGCGGTGTTCCCGCATCGCCGTGATGGGAGGGCCATGGGAAACCGGCTCAGCCTTTACTTCCACAACCCTCCCGGCGCATGCCCGCCTAAATGGCAGGCCCCGCATGCCCCCCAGACGGGGGTCCGGGAATGGCCAGAACACATGACCATTCCCGTCCGACACTGGTGGAGGCCTGTGCAATGCAGGCTAGGGTGCCCCCGCAACCGTTGCCTGCTAGCCTCCACCTGTCAGAAGTGGAGACACGTCCCACGCCCACTCAGCTCACCCTCTGTAAGCAGAGGGGTGAGTAGGCGACCGCCGGGCGGGTCAGGTCGACCGACCCAGAAGCACAAGGCTCCCCCGCCCACGCGCCGGAGCGCATCTCCGACAGGATATTGGCATACGGACAACGACACCCCTTAGGTACACGTACCTAATGGGGGGAAATTGCCCGCACCCCAGGGCGCACCGTCCCGCAGACTGGCCTTTCCCCCGGACGCATCCAAGGGAAACTCCAGCCCACGGGCACACGAGGAGGTTTCCTGTCCAAGCACCCCAACCTAACCTAACCTAACCTTTTTTTTTTTTTTTTTTTTGATGACGGGGGGAAATCCTCATGGATGTCCTCCGCCCCGGGGAGGGCGGAGGGGTCTGTCAGACTCTTACTGACTAAAACCACCCCGGTGTTCCGTCTCTCACTTGCACCGGGGATCACGGGAACTGATGTGACTTCCGCGATCCCCGGCTTGTGCCGGCCCGCCTCTGCGGGCCACCTCGCGATAGGGGGGAGTGAGGTGTTAAACTCCCCCCTTACGTCATAGAGAGGCGCGCGTGGAACACTACGCGCCGCCATCTCGGGTCCTAACAAGTAGAGGGCGACAGATTTCCCCGGATCTGTCGCCCCTGGACCCATTTAGGGGGGCTGGAAGAGGGCGTTGTCCGCCCTCCGCCGACGCCCGGTGCGTCTGCTGCGGATCGGGTTAGCGGAAGCAATCTCCCGCTCCCTCTCCGCAGCCTCCTTCTGCGACATGACTGTTTCGCAGAAGGATACCACCGCGTCCCAGGACTCCTCGCTGCCGACCATCGAGTCGACAACGGCCGGCAGCGACAGGTCACTGCCGACTCCTGAGATGAGGGCACGGCGCGGCTCCTCCCAAGCGGCACACTCTGCCAGCGTGTGCCGCGCCGTGTCCTCCCGACAGTCGACGCAGTGGTGACACCGAGCGTCCGGCTCCCTGTTTATGCGACACAGGTACTTCCCGAAGCAACCATGCTCCGAGAGCACCTGTGTCACCCGAAACGACAGGGAGCCGTGCCTCCTCCCGAGCCAGCGCTCGAGTACTGGCCGGACCGCCCCGATGGTAGCGGGGCCGGCGGTAGGGCGTGAAAGCCTGTCCCGCCATTCCGCCACCAGGGCTGCGCGAAGCTGTGACCGACGCAACTCCAAATGTCGCTGCGTCAGCCACTCGCCCCGCGCCCTCGAGTCCTCGCGCCACCGATACAGTGACGCGAGTACCTTCGCCTCGAGGTCCCAGGGCGGGGATCCAGCCAGTACACAAGCCGCCTCGTAGGAGATCGTGCGATACCCCCTAATGACTCTGACGGCCATCGCTCGCTGTGGCCTTCGCAGGACAGCGATGCTGCCGGCCGTCAGGTCAGCCGCCCAGATCGGGGCCCCATACAGGGCCATCGATCGCACGATCCCCACGTAGAGCCGCCTACAGGCGGCGCTCGGGCCCCCCAGATTGGGAAGCAGCGTTGACAGCGCCCCAGCCGCGCCCATCAACTTGGGCACCAGCCGCTGGAAGTGGGGGCCGAAATCCCACCGGCTGTCGAGCACCAATCCAAGATACTTCATGGTTGACTCGACAGCAATTCGGGACCCCCCGACCACGATGTGTGATCCCAGCGGTGGCGCCTGCCGGGGGCCATGAAAGACCATGGCCTCCGACTTGTTGAGGGCCACCTCCAGGCCTAGGCGCCGTATGCGGGTCACGACCTGTGACACCGCAGCCGTCGCCAGCAACGCTGCCTCCCTGTACGAGCTCCCCCGGGCCGTGACCAGCGTGTCATCCGCATAACACGTCAAGTCCACGCCCGGCTGGAGCTCGCCCCTCAGCACCCAGTCGTACCCGATGTTCCACAGGAGCGGTCCCACGACCGAACCCTGTGGAACACCGCACGACATGCGGCGCTGGTTTCCGCCATCACGTCCCGTGTAAGTGACACACCTTTCCGCCAAATAAGCCCCAACGATGCGGCGGAGGTAGGAAGGCACCCGATGATACTGCAGTGCCTCCCGAATGCAGCTCCAGGGCAGGGTGTTGAAGGCGTTGGAGATGTCCAAGGACACCGCCAACATCACCCCGCCCCGGGACACCGCTTCCTCCGCCAGGACTCTCACCCGCGATATCGCGTGGATGGTGGAGCGCCCGTGCCGAAAGCCGAACTGGCTCTCGGCTAGGTCAGGCCCCTCCCTGCTTAAGTGGCCGACGAGGCGGGCAGCGATTATCCGCTCAAACATCTTGCCCACCTCGTCGAGCAGCACTATGGGCCTGTATGCGGACGGCGAGTCCGCCGGGCGCCCCACCTTCTTGAGCAGGACCAGACGACCAGATTTCCACAAAGTGGGAAACTGGCCCTGCTCAAGGCACGCGGTGTAGAGTCCTCTCAGTTGGGGCTCTAGCTCCTTCAGAGCGAGGGCTAGCACTATGCCGTGTATACCATCGGGCCCCGGAGCCACGTTCTTGGCCCGGAGCCGCATCACGGCCGCCCTCATCTCTGCCTGTGTCACCTCCGGGACGCTGATGGCGCTCTCTTCGGCAGGCTCTGAGGCCGTGGGCAATGCCATCGGCGGCGGAGTGTGCTCCGCTCTTGCCGGGAAGAGGGCTGCGACGACCTCCTCTAGCAGCTCAGGTTGGAGACTCTCCGTGAGTGGAGGCGCCGCGGCTCGAAGTTTCCCTCGAACCGCACGATACGGGCGCCCCCACGGATCTCCGTCGAGAGTCTCCAACATCTCCTCCCTGGCTCGCGTTCTCGCTTCGCCGATGGCCAGCCACAGAGCCTCCTTAGCCGCGCGGTACACCTCATACCGCGCGGCTTCTTCGTCAGGGACCCGACGACGTCTCCTCCGGTATCGGGTGTACTGGCGTCTGACCGCCACGCACTCGACACGTAGTCGCGCGATCTCGGCAGACCACCAGTACACCTGGCGCCTTCCTGAATGCATGTGGACGCGGGGCATCGACGCGTCGCTGATTTGCGTCATCGCCCCGCGGAACCACAGCGCGTCCTCTTCGACGTCGTCGGGTCCGATCGTCGCCGACTCCCGGGTCCAGGCCTGGACAACAGCGGCCTCCTCGAGAACCTCCCTGTCAATGCGCTTACGCACCCAGCGCGGGCCGTCCGTTCGCGGGGCCGATGGACTGCGGCCACCAGTGGTCTGGGTGGAGACGTCGAAGCGGATGTATCTGTGATCCGACAACGTCTCCACCTCCACGGCGACACGCCAGTCGCGGACACGGCTCGCGACAGCAGGGCTAGCAAACGATACGTCTACGATCGAACCGCCCCGCTGCCGCACGCACGTGTGCACCGAGCCCCGGTTTAGGACGACCAGGCCAGTCGTGACCGCCCACTCTTCTAGCGCCTCACCCCGAGCATCGGTCACCGGGGATCCCCACGCTGAAAACCTAACCTTTTTTTTTTTTTTATTAGGCTGAGAAAATGCTTTACGCATACCCGCTCGCGGGGGACGAGACGGGGTATGTGGGACTCCTGTCAGAATGACAGTCTACCCACTAAAAACTCAGCGGTGTTCCCGCATCGCCGTGATGGGAGGGCCATGGGAAACCGGCGCAGCCTTTACTTCCACAACCCTCCCGGCGCATGCCCGCCTAAATGGCAGGCCCCGCATGCCCCCTAGACGGGGGTCCGGGAATGGCCAGAACACATGACCATTCCCGTCCGACACTGGTGGAGGCCTGTGCAATGCAGGCTAGGGTGCCCCCGCAACCGTTGCCTGCTAGCCTCCACCTGTCAGAAGTGGAGACACGTCCCACGCCCACTCAACTCACCCTCTGTAAGCAGAGGGGTGAGTAGGCGACCGCCGGGCGGGTCAGGTCGACCGACCCAGGAGCACAAGGCTCCCCCGCCCACGCGCCGGAGCGCATCTCCGACAGGATATTGGCATACGGACAACGACACCCCTTAGGCACACGTACCTAATGGGGGGAAATTGCCCGCACCCCAGAGTGCACCGTCCCGCAAACTGGTCTTTCCCCCGGACGCATCCAAGGGAAACTCCAGCCCACGGGCACACGAGGAGGTTTCCTGTCCTAGCACCCCCTGAAAACCTAACCTAACCTAACCTAACCTAACCTTTTTTTTTTTTTTTTTGATCACGGGGGGAAATCCTCATGGATGTCCTCCGCCCCGGGGAGGGCGGAGGGGTCTGTCAGACTCTTACTGACTAAAACCACCCCGGTGTTCCGTCTCTCACTTGCACCGGGGATCACGGGAACTGATGTGACTTCCGCGATCCCCGGCTTGTGCCGGCCCGCCTCTGCGGGCCACCTCGCGATAGGGGGGGAGTGAGGTGTTAAACTCCCCCCTTACGTCATAGAGAGGCGCGCGTGGAACACTACGCGCCGCCATCTCGGGTCCTAAGAAGTAGGGGGCAACGAATTTCCCCAGATCCGTTGCCCCTGGACCCATTTAGGGGGGCTGGAAGAGGGCGTTGTCCGCCCTCCGCCGACGCCCGGTGCGTCTGCTGCGGATCGGGTTAGCGGAAGCAATCTCCCGCTCCCTCTCCGCAGCCTCCTTCTGCGACATGACTCTTTCGCAGAAGGATACCACCGCGTCCCAGGACTCCTCGCTGCCGACCATCGAGTCGACAACGGCCGGCAGCGACAGGTCACTGCCGACTCCTGAGATGAGGGCACGGCGCGGCTCCTCCCAAGCGGCACACTCTACCAGCGTGTGCCACGCCGTGTCCTCCCGACAGTCGACGCAGTGGTGACACCGAGCGTCCGGCTCCCTGTTTATGCGACACAGGTACTTCCCGAAGCAACCATGCCCCGAGAGCACCTGTGTCACCCGAAACGACAGGGAGCCGTGCCTCCTCCCGAGCCAGCGCTCGAGTACTGGCCGGACCGCCCCAATGGTAGCGGGGCCGGCGGTAGGGCGTGAAAGCCTGTCCCGCCATTCCGCCACCAGGGCTGCGCGAAGCTGTGACCGACGCAACTCCAAATGTCGCTGCGTCAGCCACTCGCCCCGCGCCCTCGAGTCCTCGCGCCACCGATACAGTGACGCGAGTACCTTCGCCTCGAGGTCCCAGGGCGGGGATCCAGCCAGTACACAAGCCGCCTCGTAGGAGATCGTGCGATACCCCCTAATGACTCTGACGGCCATCGCTCGCTGTGGCCTTCGCAGGACAGCGATGCTGCCGGCCGTCAGGTCAGCCGCCCAGATCGGGGCCCCATACAGGGCCATCGATCGCACGATCCCCACGTAGAGCCGCCTACAGGCGGCGCTCGGGCCCCCCAGATTGGGAAGCAGCGTTGACAGCGCCCCAGCCGCGCCCATCAACTTGGGCACCAGCCGCTGGAAGTGGGGGCCGAAATCCCACCGGCTGTCGAGCACCAATCCAAGATACTTCATGGTTGACTCGACAGCAATTCGGGACCCCCCGACCACGATGTGTGATCCCAGCGGTGGCGCCCGCCGGGGGCCATGAAAGACCATGGCCTCCGACTTGTTGAGGGCCACCTCCAGGCCTAGGCGCCGTATGCGGGTCACGACCTGTGACACCGCAGCCGTCGCCAGCAACGCTGCCTCCCTGTACGAGCTCCCCCGGGCCGTGACCAGCGTGTCATCCGCATAACACGTCAAGTCCACGCCCGGCTGGAGCTCGCCCCTCAGCACCCAGTCGTACCCGATGTTCCACAGGAGCGGTCCCACAACCGAACCCTGTGGAACACCGCACGACATGCGGCGCTGGTTTCCGCCATCACGTCCCGTGTAGGTGACACACCTTTCCGCCAAATAAGCCCCAACGATGCGGCGGAGGTAGGAAGGCACCCGATGATACTGCAGTGCCTCCCGAATGCAGCTCCAGGGCAGGGTGTTGAAGGCGTTGGAGATATCCAAAGACACCGCCAACATCACCCCGCCCCGGGACACCGCTTCCTCCGCCAGGACTCTCACCCGCGATATCGCGTGGATGGTGGAGCGCCCGTGCCGAAAGCCGAACTGGCTCTCGGCTAGGTCAGGCCCCTCCCTGCTTAAGTGGCCGACGAGGCGGGCAGCGATTATCCGCTCAAACATCTTGCCCACCTCGTCGAGCAGCACTATGGGCCTGTATGCGGACGGCGAGTCCGCCGGGCGCCCCACCTTCTTGAGCAGGACCAGACGACCAGATTTCCACAAAGTGGGAAACTGGCCCTGCTCAAAACCTAACCTAACCTAACCTAACCTAGGGAGGGCGTGTCAGACTTTTACTGACTAAAACCCACCCGTGTTCCCTCAGTTGCCTGTGTGCCAGGGGCGGCGGTATCTCTTTCGAACAACCCGCACCCCCGGCAGGCATCGGCCCTTGCGGGCCCCTCTGTTGCTGCTGACATCTCTTTAAGGCGCGCGTGGAACACAACGCGCCGTCGACCCGGGCTTGGTCCTTACCGGACAGCGAGGTACCCATTACTCGCCGTCCGCAAGCCCGTGCCTACGGTGGCCGGGAATCAGCCTGGGATTCCCGACGCCCAGGGCGTCTCCTGCGAAGGCCACGGCTGTGAGGGCGCATGTACTGCATCTCCCTCACGTGCGCCGCCTCCCTCTTTGCGAGCATAACTGCTTCGCTGAAGGAGGCGACTGCCAGCCATGCCCTCTCGCTCCGTACCATGGCCTGGACCAGGGTCGGACGCGAGAGATCGCCGCCGCCGATCACCTCCACGAGGACACGGCGGTGCTCCGCCCAAGCTGGGCAGACCTCCACCGTATGCTCCACCGTGTCCTCTGGGCGATCTTCGCAATGGAAACACCCGGGCGTTTCCTCCCGCCCTATCCGAAACAGGAACCTCCCGAAACAGCCATGTCCGGTGAGGACCTGTGTCAGGCGGAAGGTGAGGACGCCATGCCGCCTCTCAAGCCACTCCTCAAAGAGGGGACTTACCACCGCAATCGCGGCGTGCCCAACAACCTGAATCTTGGGATCAGTTTATACCAACCAAAGTTCAGTGTCAGACTCCGAGTGTTCGGTGTCAGTTTTAACTTGTCATTTTAAATTCAATGTAAACTGTGTAAATTTTAATTTTCTTATGATCATATATTTCCATTAAATTTTTATTATTGATTATACAAGTGCTGTGCACACCTATAAGTGACAAATTCACCGCAAAGCTGTTGATATAGAATTTAATGTAATGATTTAGTGAATAAGTCGTTGGTGTGTCAATAAATAAATAAATAAATAAATACCATACGACAGAAGAAAATAAACGACAGACATATATATTGTTATCCTTAATATTAATATTTAATTTCTTAATCTATAAACAGAAACGTGCGGGCCGTTTCATAGAACGCCCACTTCTCGAAAACTGTAATGGTACATCCTTACTAGTGTCAATTACATTTCCAGTACGTTTACTTAAGTGCGTATTTTCAACATGTTTATTATGTATAGGTATATCATTGTACGTATGATTCATTGATGCATCCGGTATATTATCATTTATACAATCAAAATCAAAATCAAAAGTCATTTATTCAAACTAGGCTGAAAGTCAGCACTTTTTGAACGTCAAAATTACATAAGACAGTCCCCCCAAAAAGCCCGCCCTTCACCACTTCCTAGTGCTTTAGCTGGGAAGAAGAAGTGGCGCAACAATCTCCACAGCAGCACAGCTGTCTGTTATGTTGGAAGAACTTGATTCTATACAATAATAGCATATAACCATCATTCAACGATAAATGAAAATCTAATTAATAAAAAATAAAAAAAAATGGTTCATGCAGTCAAGTTAAATAAACAATTATATGAAGTAATTCGTATGACCTGTCAGTAGTTAAGCCGATTTTGGTGAAAGAACATAAACGTTGTCTTGAGTTAATCACAGCGACCAACAATTATTATCGTTTAAGTAGTCGTTGATAGAATAGTATGCCTTCGAACAAAGATTTGATTTTACTTTCGCTTTAAACGCATTAAAATGTAAATCTAGCAAAGAAGAGGGAAGCTTGTTATAGAAGGTTATATATAAAATAAGCTGGTTTGAGCCTATCAATCGACACACGGACTGTTCTCTCGTTTTTCTGAATGTTGTAGACCTTGGAGTTCCTTTCGAGGACACGATATGAACCGTCGTACGGTGGTTGTAAAGGTTTTCGCACAAAGTCGTTTCTTAGGAAGACGTGACTACAAGAATTAAGGTCTGGGTGCACAAACAGGGTTTCAGAAGTGGGGTGTTTGTCCGCAATTGGCTTCAAATTTCTAATCCTATCACGAACTTGTCTAACATAGCCCTCGTCTAATGAAATTTGTGTTGATGAGTTATAAAAATCCCCAGGCAAGCGTAACCTTTGGCCGTAGTTCATTTGAGCAGCGCACGCTCCATTGTCATTACGCAAGGCTATCCTTAACCCTAACAATACGGTAGGCAGTTCGGTGATCCATGACGACGTTACCGTCAATCGGGCCACTAAGGCCGCTTTTAGTGACCGATGCCACCTTTCTACAATCCCATTACTTTGTGGGTGGTAAGCTGTTGTTCTTAATTTATGTATACCCATTACTTTCATAAAGCTCATTGAATAAACTGCTTTCGAATTGTTTACCCTGATCACTAGTTAATCTCATCGGGCATCCAACACGCGCGGTATACTACCTTGGCAACCGTTTCTGCAGTAATATCTTTAATAGGCAATGCCCCCGGCCATCTAGTGCGTCTGTCTGTAAGTGTAAGGCAGTATCGGTATCCTTCCGATGTTGTCTGCAGTGGCCCTATAATATCAACATGAACATTCTCAAATCTATCGCAGTCTTGAAATTGTTATATATCTGAAACGGTATGTCTACTAATTTTTGCTTTTTGGCAAGACATACAAGTCTTTGACCAAAGTCCTACGTCCTTATTCATTGTGGGCCAAAAATATTTTTCTCGGACCAACCTGCTCGTTGTTCTACTGCTTGGGTGGCTCAAGTTATGTATGTGTTCGAAAGCTATTCTTTGAAACTGCTCTGGTAGATAAGGTCTGGCGTGGGACGTTGATACTTCGCAAAATACTGGGTTGTCGCATATTGACAAATAGAGTTTTTTAATGATGACACTAGTATTTCTGGGGCTATTTTGTAAGTACGCATCTGATTTTTGTGCTTCGCTAAGCTCATTATGTTCTATAAATTACGGACAGTCAATCGTCGAGACCCTGGATAAGGTATCTGCCACGATATTCGCTGCTCCCGTTATATGTCTTATGTCCGTGGTGAACTCGCTGATGAAAGCTAAGTGACGGATTCTGCGCTGCAATTCCTGGTCAGAATTGCCAGTTTTAAATGTGTACATCAGCGCCTTGTGATCTGTATATATTATTCGGGACGGCCTTCTACTAGGGTACGAAAGTGTTTTGACGCTAAATATATTGCTAATAATTCACGATCGTACGTATTTACGTGGCGTATTTTTCTTGATGAAACATATCCTAGAGGATTCCAAGTATTATTAATGCATTGTTGTAATACGGCCCCTACACAAGTATTTGATGCGTCAGACATTATTGCATGCGGCACATCGTCGCACGGTTATGATAACGTGACTGTAGTTTGCAAATCCCGCTTGCATTGCAAAAAGGCATCCTCTGAGGTTGTAGTCCACTCAATGCAAGTTTTATCGTTCTTTTTCGCATTGTGTAAGTACGAATGTAAAATTGATTGCTGTTTTACAGCATTGGGTATGTGGGAGCGATAAAAGTACCTAAAAAACGTCTTAACTGCTCTATGTTCTCTGGTTTTGGGAATTTACTAATGGTTTCAACCTTTTCATTTAGTGTTCTTTTACCATTCCTAGTCACCTCATATCCTAAAAAGTCGATGCTATCTCTTTTAAACGCACACTTATCAATATTTATAGTTATACCAAACTCTTCGAATCACTCGCATATTTTATAGAGATGTGCCTTATGTATATGATACTTCCTATAATGACGTCATCTAAATACGAAAATAAACTGGATGTCTGTATATTACCTTTATCATCCTGCGTAGAAATACTGTCCAGCCCATGAAACACCGTGTGGTTCATACAACATTGAAACGTTTGGGTGGCGTTACGTAACCCAAACGTCATGAAGCAAAACTCGAACAGCCCAAACTGTGTAATTATTGCCGTATTCTCGATATCATCAGGGTTGACCGCAATCGCGTCATACGCCCGACGAATCATTCCGATAGGTGGCGCTGTACGTGTGTTTACCTACTGTTACTAGCTCCCAGTCTATATATTGTTTAAAAATAGTAAAAGTGCATAATCTCACCAGTTTACGTTGTTAAAACCTCAAGAAACACCTATACTGGCTGTGTTAAAGTTTCTACATCAAAACAATAACAAGTGTACATAAACAATCAGCAAAATAGTGCGGACCTTTACTGTCGTTTTTCCCAACTTATAACAATCAAAGTGCCGCAAGTTGAGTGGAAAAATCAGTTTCCGTGTAGTTTATGGTGATAATCTTCATAAATCTGAGTGCAGGTCATTGCATTTTGGAATTCGAGTGATAGATTGTTAGATTCAAATTCTGCAAATCACTCCGACCACCGAACACTTTAGAACAGCGACATCTATTTAAGCAGGCTTCAATTACGCAAATACGCTTCATTTAGCTACGTCCTAGATCGGAGTGTATCGATCTCACACGACACTGTTCGGTAACTCATACAAACTTTTGACTACAGACAACAGGTGGCGCTGCTGGTACTATAATAGACACTTCCACATAAAATATCGAGCGGCTAAATTGCGGTCGCCGTGTGTGAGTAGTGTTACGAGCTGACGTCATCGCGAGTGCTACGACGTGCCGCGCGACTGCTACGCGCCTACGAGCCTGCGCATCGGCTACGCGCTGCGCCGCTACGTTGGTGCTACACCATGCCTCGCGCATTACGGACTCGGCGTCAATTGGTAGCATGGTTCAGTCAATGTCTGATTCTGACATACCTCAGGCTACGTCAAACAGCCCTTATGAAAGTGTTAATATCACCTCGCGATATAAACGTCCACGTCTAGCTTTTTCGCCTGGTAGTGAATTGCAAGACTTCAAGAAGGAAATTTTAGATATGCTCAACACATGGAAAGCGGAGGAACAAGCTAATTTCCAAAAGTTTTCACAAGAGCAAAGCTCATCCCTCGCTTAATTATTCTCGGAGGTAACAGAGCTGAAATCGCAAAACTTAGCCATTCAAAAAGCTAACATTGAAATTGAGAAGACGGTCAGTTTCATCAATAATCAATACGACGATCTGATGAAACAAATTGACTTATTACAAAAAGATAAACAAATGTACAGGGGTTGCATACAAAATCTAGAGATGAAAATTGAAGATTTGCAACAATTATCACGCTCTTCTTGCGTCGAGTTTCGCAATATACCACTCAAAGAAAATGAGTGTCCCAAATATCTATCTACGATTGTTGCCCGGGTGAGTGCTGCCGTCAACGTACCTCTTAAAGACAACGACATCCGCGATGTTTACCGGCTGCCTGGCAAACCAGGTACCGTCAGGCCGGTTGTTGCCGAATTTATCACTATGGAGACTAAGAACGTGTTGCTAAGCTCGGTGCGGAGCTTCAACAACAAGCAACCGAAGGAGTCTCGACTGAGTACTACAAACATAGGTCTTGGCGAAAATCGTCCGATATATGTCAGCGAGTATCTCCCGGCGAGCTCAAGGAAACTATTTTTTGTTGCACGCGAGTTTGCAAAGCTTAAGGAGTATAAATTTTGTTGGACGGTCAATGGTAACATACTGTTGCGGAAGGAAGAGGGAGTCAAACCAATACTGGTCAAATCCGAGCAGAAGCTGCGGGATCTAGCGCAAACCAGCCCATGACTACTAAACCGCCATTCATTAATGTTTTTTCATACAGGTTTCATAATAACTTACTTCTATCTTATTATAAGTTGTATTCCCCGCATGTTTAAGTTTATTAACACCGTTTGTTTTGCTTATGTATTAAGAATTACTCACCACTACAATCATCCTTCACATACACATAATCCTCAATACACTCCAACCATAACCTTCTGGATACTCATACTCTCGTCCCTCAAACACTTATTCTCGCCGACAATACCATTACAAACTTTCTGTATCCACTCCTACATCACAGTTTTTATAACGGAGAATATTAACTTCACCATTTCGGTTGACAATGAACGCCTTTACATGGCTAATTTACCTGATTCAGTCACAGTTTCCGTCATCTTCCCATGCCTAAATACATGCACCACTTTATTTTGGACCATATTATTCACTTCCAATGGCTAACCACATTAATGCCCTTGAACAAGAATTAGATGCCTACCAAGTATCAAAGTCTTATAAATTACCGTTCGGTGAATGTTTATCCAAAATACCGAAGACACAAAGAAACTTATCCATACTACAACTAAACATTCGCAGTTTAAACAAGAACTTTGATAGTTTTATAGCGTTCTTACATCTCCTTAAAATTGATTGTGACATAATTATATTGACCGAGTGTTGGCTAAAATCTGCTGTAATTCCCAACATGAGTGGTTACAATGCCCACTTCACAAAAAATACAAAAAACCAGAATGATGGGGTGGTTATGTACATTAAGTCTACACTGCAATGCACCGTTTCTGAACCCGATATAACTGACGCAAACTGTCTGCTGTGCAAAATTGACAATAATGTTGGCATCTTAGCTTTATATAGATCACCTTCCTTCATCCACGTTGATAATTTTTTAAACAGCTTGGATTCCATTTTGAAACCTCTAAAAAAATTTCAACATGTTGCTTTAGTCGGTGATATCAACATTGATATCAAGCCGAACAACAATGATAGACACTCGTACGAATACCTCACTTTCACTGCCTCCCATGGTTTATTACCGGCGCACTTATACCCTACACGACTAAATAACTGCTTAGATCATATTCTTTTAAAAACCAAACAACCAGGAACATCCATTGTCATAGACTCACCTATTACTGACCATTTACCTGTATTCCTGAGTGTCAACCTAGATGTTCCTAAGCCCAAGCTCTCCTACACTGCCAAAGTTGTTGATTTTTCAAACATCCAAAAAGACATTGAGAGTACTGACTTCTCTCCAATCCTCTTTTCAAATGACGCTAATGAAGCAGCGGACACCTTAACAACTTTATTGACCCAAATTATTGACAAACACACTCGCTTCTCCAAAACCCCACGAAAGAACCGTAACATCAAGCCCTGGATCACTCCGGGCTTACTTCGCTGTATTAGAAACAGGGATAAAATGCACCTTACTTTAAAAACACAACCAGACAACCCCATCCTCAAACTAACGTATTCTCGCTATCGCAACTACTGTAATTCGTTGCTCCGGAAATTGAAAATAAATTACGAGAAAACTGAATTTATGAAAAGAAAAAACAACTCCAAAGCAACATGGGATTTAATTAAATCCATAACGCACACAAAATCCACACCCTCACCATTGAAAGAACTGCAACAACTTGAACCTGACAAACTTGCATCAGCAAACAGAGTCAACAATTACTTTGTTAATGTTGGCATAGACCTAGCTACAAATATACGGCAGTGTCGGAATATGCCCGTTCACCCATCAAGTTTAGCTTCAACTTGTAACTCAATGTGTGTCCTGGAAACCGACGATTCGGAAGTAGAGCGAATTATAATGAACTTGAAATCAAGTTCTGTAGCTGGAATTGACGGTATTTCGGGACATATATTGAAGTTAACGCGCAATATTTTAATCCCCTACATCACACATATCTGCAATCTGGCAATATCCACCGGTGTTTTCCCAGACAGTTTCAAAACAGCTCTAGTCCACCCTATATATAAGGGAGGTGACAGAGGCAGTGTCAAAAATTATAGGCCCATATCTATTCTCCCAACCATTTCGAAGGTACTGGAGAAGTTACTGAACAACCGTTTGCTTAATTACATTAATGCCCATAAGCTTCTCTCCGAAAACCAATACGGCTTCAGAGCCGGAATTTCAACAGAGGATGCAGTTATTGCACTCTCTGAAAAAGTGACTCACCCCATGGATAAGAAGCAGTGGTGTATTGGTTTATTCCTAGATATCTCGAAAGCTTTTGACGCTGTCTCTGCGCCCATACTTCTGTCGAAACTGGAACGCATGGGAATTCGTGGTCCTGCACTTGACATTTTTTCAAGTTATCTGAAGAATCGTTTCCAGCACGTTCAATTGGATGAGGTAATAAGCGATAAAGCTAGGATAGAATACGGCGTCCCACAAGGCAGCATTCTGGGACCAACCTTGTTCCTCATATATATTAATGATCTGTGTTCACTTCCATTAACTAACTGCTTCATATTTACCTACGCTGATGACACAGCCCTACTTGTTCATGGGAATGATTGGAGTGAAACAGAAAAATATGCTCAGATGATGTTGGACATTATTATGAACTGGTTTAGCAATAATTTGCTGACCCTGAATGCAGAAAAAACGAAACTTGTTTCCTTTTCTTTAAGTAATAAGACTCAGCCAAACATAACGCCTATTGTTAAAGTACATAGTTGTTCTCCAAACTCCTGCTGTTCCTGTCCCACTTTGGCAACCACATCTTGTATAAAATCATTGGGCGTGCAAATTGACAAACACCTGAACTGGTATAGTCATATTGATAATCTAGTCACCCGGACGCGTAAACTCATTTCCATCTTTATGAAACTCCGTTGTTCGGCTGACTCAGAAACACTTATGATGGTCTATTATTCACTCTGTCAGTCTCTGCTCCTATATTGTTTGCCGGTTTGGGGTGGCGCTTGCAAAACATACTTTCTGAAATTAGAGAGAGCTCAGAGAGCAGTTCTCAAAGTTATGTTCTGCAAGCCCTATAGATACCCTACTTTGGAACTTTTTAGGGAAAGCAGGGTTCTGACAGTGAGAGGCTTATATGTGCTACAATGTATAATAAGGAAACACCGGCTGCCGTTCACAACAAGTACTAAACGTCGCGCAGACATTGCCCTTCCACCAGTTAGACACAAAACCACCTTCGCACAGCACCAATTCACCTACCTTAGCTATATTCTATATAATAAAATCAATAAATTGCTCCAAATCCACAGTTTAAATTATCACCAATGCATAAGCACAGTCAAAAAATGGCTAATCGAAAAATCATATGACGAGACCGAAAAACTTCTCTTCCCCTAAGACGGATCTCCTCTTATTCAAGTGCTTTCACACATAAACACTCATACACTCCACCCACTATCACAGTTACTCACACAATCCACCATTACTACACCTACCAGGACACATTCAGACCATACACAAACCGCACTGTCACATTACTTACACATACGTACACAACTTATCAACCACACCTACCACCACCAACTCACTCTAACTCAAACACTAACAAACAGTTTTTATTGTTAATTAGTTTTACGTTTTTTTTTTTTCTAAATACATAAATATTAATTCTATGTTATGTTAACCATGTTACTGGTAAACACAGTACCTATTACAAAAACATGTAAATCTACCCTTATGGAATCACTGGTCCCCAAGTCACAAGCTATAAACCTAGTTTTGGTGCCAGGAGATAATACTCAATGCACTATATATTGTACCATATTACTGTACTCGTAACATTTGTGAACATCTAACTGAAATAAACATTATTATTATTATTATTGCCTTTATTTCAGAATATACACATATCAATTACATTTTTAAATATTAGAATATAAAATATATAAAAACATTTAAAAATATAAAAAATAGTAGCCCACCGGTATCGGGAACAGGGTCCAAGCTACCGGCGGTCAGGGCTCCAGAGAGAGGAACCTCCTAACAATGCGAGCCGTGTCCAGGAGTACCGCTTTCTGGATCAAGCCCTTGACCCAGCTGCCCAACGAGAGCCTCCTCAGGTGTTGGTCGAGGCTCTTGGCTATCAAGCCATTGGCTGTGACGACTATCGGTACAATGTTCGCTGAGTCTTGAGTTCTTTATTATTATTCCTTTATTTCCACTTAAACACATATAAATTATATTTTTAAATATTAGAATATAAAACATATAAAAACATTTAAAAATATAAAAAATAGTAGCCCACCGGTATCGGGAACAGGGTCCAAGCTACCGGCGGTCAGGGCTCCAGAGAGAGGAACCTCCTAACAATGCGAGCCGTGTCCAGGAGTACCGCTTTCTGGATCAAGCCCTTGACCCAGCTGCCCAACGAGAGCCTCCTCAGGTGTTGGTCGAGGCTCTTGGCTATCAAGCCATTGGCTGTGACGACTATCGGTACAATGATCGCTGAGTCCACATCCCACATGTCGACAACCTCGCGAGCCAAGTCAAGATACTTGATTTGTTTATCTTTCTCGGCTTTCACGAGGTTCTCGTCATGCGGGACCGTTATATCAACGATCATTGCACGCCGCTCTAGTCGATCCACCACCACTATATCAGGCTTATTGGCAACAATAGTCCTGTCAGTGATGATGGATCGATCCCAGTACAGTGTGACATGTCCATTTTCGAGAACTGGGTCGGGCACATACCTGTAGTACGGCACTTCTGATTCCACAAGGCTGTATTTCAGAGCCAGTTGCTGGTGGATAATCCTGGCTACAAGGTTGTGTCTATGCAAGTATTCCTCGTTAGCTAGACGAGAACACCCGGAGATAATATATGTCTGATTGATTCACCCGGACGGTGGCATGCCCGACAGATGTCAACCGTGCCGTCTTTCACAATAAATCTCCGGTAGTTGTTCGTCATCATAACTTCGTCCATAATTGCACAGACAAAACCTTCGGTTTCTCCAAAGAGGTCACCGAAACGTAGCCAGGCTACGGACGCTAGTAGGTCTACATCGGGTCCATGTAGGACCCGGAAAAAGCGTCCGTGAAGCTCCTTACTCTGCCATACTTCCATGCGATCTTTAGTGTCAAGTACTACTGGCTTGCGCCAGTTCTCTTTAGCCAAGGAGAGCGGGGTGAGGCCCTTGTCCACCGCAACCACATCTCGATGCATCCCCACGTCGGTTCCCAGGAAATATTCCCTGAGACTGCATATCTCGCGATTGTGGAGGGTCTTAGCGTTTAAGAACCCTCGACCTCCACACTTTCGCGGGATATACAGTCTCATTACCGATGACCGTGGGTGATGCTTTCGATATGCAGTCAGCAGCGTACGGACCCTCCTATCCAGGGCGTCGAGTTCGGTCTGAGTCCATTTGAGTATGCCGAAAGAGTACATCAAAACCGGCATGACCCAACCGTTGAAGGCGCGCACCTTGTTTCCGCCTGATAAAAGACTATTGAATACTTTCTTCAGGCGGCCAAAGAAGCGCTCCTTCAACGATTGCTTCATGTCAGTAACATTGATGCCCAACGCTTCCGACATACCCAAATACATATAGGTTTCGGCTGCAGAGAGGGCTCGAAGGTTTATGGAATCCGAGAGTTGGGTTCCCACGGATTCCACAATCTTCAATCGCTTTACATGCATGACCGCACATTTGTCCACACCAAAATCCATCCTGATGGCGCTACTGAAGGTTTCCGTTACTTTCAGTAGCTCCATCAGTTGTAAATTGTTGGGGGCAAAGAGTTTTAGGTCATCCATATAAAGGAGGTGAGATATAACCTGACCACCTCTCTTCAGCCGATAGCCTATACCTGAATCCTCCAGCAGTGTGCTTAGAGGATTCAGGGCTAGACAGAACCAAAGCGGACTCAAACTGTCACCCTGAAATATGCCTCGCTCGATCCTTATCGGCTCGCTATTCCCATGGATATTTCGACATCCTGGATATCGAAGAACCGTCCTCCATTGCCCCATACATGACATCAGGAAGGTGCGGAGAGTTGTATCTACTTTATACAGCTCCAGCACCCTCATGAGCCATGTATGTGGCACCGAGTCATAGGCCTTCTTGTAATCTATCCAACATGTCGAAAGATCCTTTCGGGAACGACGAACCTGTTGGCTAATGGCCATATCAATGAGGAGCAGCTCCTTAGTACCGCGGGACCCATTCCGACATCCATTTTGAGAGACAGACATGATGGAGTTACTGTATATATGATTGTAAATCTTAGCTCTCAAAATGGATGTAAGAACTTTATAGACCGTCGGTAAACACGTGATCGGTCTATAATTTTTGGGTTCCGTGGTACTACCTGATTTATGGAGCAGGTGGGTTATTCCTGTCGTTAGAAACTGGGGTAGCGAACCAAACTCTAAAGCAACCTGGTACTGAGCCGCCAAGCGAGCGTGCGACCTTTTGAGCCATTTAATCCAGAAGTTGTGCAGCCCGTCCGGCCCTGGAGATTTCCAGTTCGGCAATGGACGGACTGCACGAGCTACATCTTGGGGGCAGATGGTAATAGCCCCCATTTCTGGTATTGGATCGCAGGCTCGCTCGACTTCCCGAGCCCAATCACCTTCGGTGTGACTGACAGGCACCGACCAGATACTACGCCAAAAAGAACACATAGCATCATCATCTGGTAGGCGCGTGTCAGCCACACCTTGGTCCGGTCGCTCCCAAGCTCTATATACCCACCTTTCATCACTTTGGAAAGTGCGGTTCTGGGTGTATCGGTCTACTCGCCGCTTGTACCTACGAATACGGTTCGCCCATGCATACACTTTCTGCTTCAGGAAGTCAATGCGCTCTGTGACACAGGACATATAGTCTTGAGGACCGATATCAGTCCCCGAGAACGCCCGTCTCACAAAGCGCATCACTCGAGGGCGAGTATTGCCCTCCCTGAAGCAGATTAGTTTGCCGATGAGCGTTCTGGCCCCACCAATACGGCGTTCAATTCTGCACTGCCAAGCTGGTGCGGCTGGTTTCGGTCGTGTAGTTCTTGAATCATTCGTGAATTTCACGTGAGCTACACGACATGCCGCTACAGCCGCACAGTACAGAATCGAATGAGTATCGGTGAGGTCTTCGCAGTCATCAAAATAGTTTGACAACTGCGAATCCAGAGTCGCCACCAGCGCCCTATTTTTGTTATGCATGGGTAAACGAGGTAAGCGTGGTCTAAGTTCGGGTGACATGAACCGATATTCCCGAATCGCATCCTCCAAAGCACTCCTCAATTCCTCACTGCACTGGGTACTTACGTTTGTAGCCCTATCATCAGTCCCCTCGTCAGTGTAATCTGTGTTGAGCTGTGGTGGTACCACAATATTCTGTAACGAGGGAGCGATGACACGGCTACTCTGTATTTCATTTCGTAGGCGATCAAGTACTGTGTCATCCAACATATGATTACGCTGGATGACCCGCACCTGATCCGACAGTCGTTGTGCCGAAACGTTGACTGCTGGCTCAAGCACCTGAAACAGAGAGAGCATCCGAACACGGTACGCGGTCAGATTGTTTCCTCCTTCTGTAGCCCCATAGTATGAGCGCATGACATTTTCATTGATGGATCGTGTCCATCTCATGCGCTGCACACTTCCGCCGGGAGCTGGGACCCTATCAGAGACCGGTGGGCCTCGAGGTCCTAAACCGTCCGACGGCCGGCGTCCTCTCCGTCGACGAGCAGGTGGTGGCGTCGTAGGCGGGGAGAAGTACTCGTCGCTCGAGCTCGACGCAACTACCGCGGCCGGTGTCGTCACAGCGCCCGTAGTGGGGCTGGGTACCGGCGGCGGCGAGGCGGAGCTGAGCGAAGAATCCGGTGGTGGTAGGCGTGCATTACGTGCGGCGGCTCTGGTCAACATTTCTCTGTTTTCCTATTTTGTGTTCAATATGTTCGGAGGTGACATCTGTCATGTCACCTCCGACTCGGCAGTTTTTGATTCAATTTGTTACATTTTGGTGTAGTACGGTCTCTTTTTACTTTTTTCAATGATTTTCCAGATTATTGTTGTTGGGTATTATGATAAACTATTGTTAAATTGGGTTAAAATTGCTTTCGCTGATTAAAATGCAAAGTTTGGAAAACGTGACGTCTTGTTGCCTCGGTGTTGCCAGTATTTTTTATTATTTTATTATTATTATTATTAATATCTAATTTTGAAAAAATTGACTTACCGGTCAGTATGTACGTGAAGTCATGTAGCCGAGGGATTGGGTAACGATCAGGTTTCGTAATAGTATTAAGACACCGATAGTTGCCGCACGGCCTTAACTCACCTTTTTTCTTAACAACCACATGCAAGAGGCTTGCCCACGGTGATTTTGATGGTTGACAAATGCCCAATTCCTGCATGACTCTGAATTCCTCCTTGAAATTTTTGTATCGTTCAGGCGGCAGTC
This sequence comes from Polymixis lichenea, assembly GCA_949091785.1. Lineage (NCBI taxonomy): Eukaryota > Metazoa > Arthropoda > Insecta > Lepidoptera > Noctuidae > Polymixis > Polymixis lichenea. Next base: position 23,704,380 of record OX420948.1, on the reverse strand, counting down.
TCCGTGCACGTGCGTTTGGTGCCTTCGGTCTCTTTATGGTGATTAATTGTATGATTAATGTTTTCTTTGTAACAGCTAGGCTAAGTGATATCTGGAATACGAGATAACAGCTCGTACATCGGATGATTGATTTCTACTGTTTTTACTACGTGTTTCATCAAAATGTACAATGGCTGCTATCGCACACAAATTAGTTGATTTATCAATAAGTTTTCGAGCCTTTATGTCTACTAACAAATTAAAATATCCTAAAATATCGACTTCCAAAATTGGTTGCTGAACATCGGCTACAATAAAGTTCCATCGGAACGTTCGCCGTAACTTAAAATCTAACAATAAGGATATAGTACCACACGTTTTTATGACGCTTCCGTTTGCGGCGTACAGTTCACATGCACTCGTGGTTATTTTCCTATTTAGGGGTCAAACGGAAACGTTCGCACCTGTATCCACCAAGAAGCGTAGACCACTTTTGGAGTTAGTCACGCTTAGGCGATATGATCCGGATATGGTGCATACATCCGCCGCTGGCTGCACCCGGGTTAGTTTTCCGGCGTTTTATTCTTCCACGTACACGGGCTGGTACATCCGTGTGCACGGTCCTTGAAATTGTAATGGTAATAGCATAGACCACTACTGCCGGTTGTATCTATTCGTTGTGTACCACGCGATCTCCAGGATGACCTTCCTCTTCTGTAAAATCCACCACGTCCTCTTATAATCTTGTTTTTTTTGGTTATCTTGAAATTTTTCGAACTGTGCCGTGAGCTTGGCTATCTGCTCACCTACATCTAATGACGTCGACGGCATCGTTCTTACCTCTAGCACTTCCTTGGACCGCATGCCTTCCATGATTTTGTCGGCTGCCTGTGGGTTACCTTCCAAATCTTTTGTTCCGGTGGCAGCTAGTACATCTTTTACTGATGCTAGAAGTTGTTTCATCCACAATTTTGCCAGTGTTTCTTCCTCAATCATGCCGCGAGCTAAGTTACCCATACGCCTTAATAATTGTGTTGGTTTATTTTCGGCCAACTCAAGGGTTAGTAATGTTTCAAAAAGTTGATTGTCACTGTCTTCGTATGCTGCAATGAGGCGTGTTATAATGGCGTTAAATTTCCCGGTCTCCGGAGGGTCACGTAGAATATCGCTCACTTGGTCAAGGACGTCTTTATTGAGTCTGCCGACAACCATATTGAATTTTGCCTCGCCGCCGAGTTTTTGTGGTGCAAGGATTGCCTCTGTCTGAAAAAAACATAGCAACGGTTTATTGCACCAGAAATCAGATAATCGGCTGCCGACTGCTATAGCTGCTACTTCCTTACTGTGCGACGGCTCCGGCTGCGCCGCAGGTGTTGCAACTTGTGCTGGATACATTTTATATTATTACGATCACGAAACGGTACACTTCATGACACCGCAAAAGTTCAAAACGGTTGTCAGGGTCACCACTGTGGAGTAGACTCTGTTTGTGTGAGATAAATGAAACGAAGATCCACTGTAATATTGTTTATTATAACACTGTCACAACTGAAGGAATACAGTACTGTTCCGAGCCGCGGTACAGAGTCTACTACCGCTACGAATGCAACATGTATCGTATGCAATTAGCGTGCCCTTACAATGTGAAATGAACATAGTAACCTTGAACTGATGCTGGAGCAACACCTGGAATTTCCAGGATACCCAAGTTACTCACCAACAAACAGCAGAAGTATGGTGTTTGGGCTCATTGAAAAAGTTTAAATGTTTAGTTTGTGGGTAAATGGTGATCAGGACGTGGAATGAGGATAAATTAGTAACAAACTTCACTGTGGGAAACATACGCAACGCTGCGCAGATTTATGCGATACATTAAGTTTCAAAAGCAGGAAATAAAAGTCAAGTAAAAATTAAAAAAACCCCGACCTAAATAAAAACTTTAAAAACGAAAAAAAAAAATATTGGCCTTTTAAGTTGTAGGTAATATTTTGATCAAAGCATTGACACGTCGTGGAACGGCTAATGAAAATACTAGTCCTCTGTTTGGCATTTTCATTGACCGTCTCCGGTCCCCGTCCCCGTTGTTTTAGAGTTTTTTATATAATTGTTTCGTCGGCAGTCGCAAAAAGTCGCCTTTATGTTTCAATAAATCAGTTCTAAATGAACATTCACGACGGACGGTTATATAGGTAATAGGTAATAGGTAGTACGGGCTGTTGTCTGCAACTCCACGTCAAAGCGCGTATTTTGCGTACGGGTGGGAGAATCGCTCATTCGATCCACCCCAGCTCCTCGAGAAAGGCCAACAACGCCTTGGTGTTGCTGACAATCTCACGTAGGGTACCTGGGTTACCAAAGTATTTTGCCATATAATTGGCGACTACCGGGCAGTTTAGCAGCACGTGCGCGGCTGTCTCGTCGTGCTCCATGCAGGCCCTGCACAGCGGACTGTCTGTTACTCCTATGACAAAGAGATGTTTGTTAAATGACCCATGGCCAGTTACAGCTGCTGTAACTGTACGCAACTGTGGTTTAGTTAGACGGAGAACCTGTTTTGTGAGGCGGGAATCGATCGTGGGAAGTGCTTCCTTAGCCTGCCTGCACTCACGTAGGTCCAGCCATAACTTGTGATGTTGGTCCCTGGTTAGGAATATCATGTTCATGTATTCATTCCATAAAAGTTAGCTATCAGTACTCTGTTTAACTCGTATCCAATAAACACGAATTGAACGATCAGGAGTGGGTGCGGCGTGCACGACTTCACACATGTACCACAGCAGTGCAGTAGGCTGCTCTCTCGAAGTGTAGACTCACTGAAGACTTGCCTCAGGTTGGCAACTCCACAGCTAGGATTATGAAATGCTCAACTCAATAGAAACGCAGGTCGTGTTCAAAAATTTTACTTGTTTATTATTACAATGGAAGTCATGAGAACAGTGATTCGAAATATTTTTTTACAAAATGTCGCCGCCTCGCAATTGCTTTTCGTTCCAACTTTAGTAGACTTTAAAAAAATGTAACAGCATTTATTATTCATATAAACGTATTAATTGCATGTTGCATTTAAAAAGTATGTAATTGTATGCTGAACTACTACTTAAATTAAAATCTGATGGCTTAATAGCCCTACTTAAAAGAACGATAAAAATCATGCTCGTATAAATCCTGTAACCTGCTGAACAATTTCAGAGAAATTCATGTTTGCCAGACAGACACCACAGTAGACGAAAGCAGTCCTTCTGGCACTACAATATATCAAAGTGACAGGTCAGTGACCCCCCCAGTGGGGTTCCCGCATTGTCGTTGCGGGGGGGCTTAGTAACCGTGGTCACCCTCCCACGGTGCAGCGAAGAGGAACCCCAAGGTGGGGCCGCTCGTCAGGGCTTGTGCCTCCAAGCCGACGACGTAGCGGCCAAAAAGTAGGTTGCGGTGAGGTGCATCGCAACTGAGGCGGGCCGCGATGTCGAATGGGAGGCATCGCGGCTGAGGGTTACAGGCTGCGGCGGAGGAGGAGTGCCGGTACTTCTGAGTAGCGCTCTTCCCTTCCGTAGCCTGAACGGGGCCGCCACCGTTTGATGGCGGACGCGGTGGGGGCGCAGGGGAAGAGGAGTGTCGGTATAACGTTGGCCGCTCTCCCTATCCCCTGCGGCCGAAAAGTGGTTGGCGGCGGGGCCACTGTACTGACCCGTCGCAGGAGGACGTCAGCAGCAGCTGGTGAGGCTTGCAAGGGCCGACGCCTGCTAGGGGTGCGGGTTGTTCGAAAAAGATACCGCGGCCCCTGGCATACGGGCAGCTGAAGGAACATGGGTGGGTTTTAGTCAGTAAAAGTCTGACACGCCCTCCTGCTCCAACCAGAGCGGGAGAAGTCATTGATCACTGATGAAGTCACATGATTTCCCACCCAAAAAAAAAAAAAAAAGAAACAGGTCAGTGACAGCATTGAGCTGATGTTCTAATAGAATGCGATGGAACCACCGCATGTTCTCGCGATGTTACATAATGTTAATAAAATTTAAAACTTAATCACTTTCCATTAGGACACGCGGTACGACTTCAACATTACTTGCAGACATTATATCGGCAAATTTGTGCACAATGTGCACGTTTCTGGCGCGAACATAATGAAAGAGAATTTGTAGAGACGGTGCGGCGCAATTTACGAATTTGAATTTGATTAGCAAAGTACGGTTTTATCAAATTAATTCGACGAGTCATATGTACAGGGTACAGTGGCGGATTTACACATTTGCCGCCAGTAGGCTATTCAATTTTTGCCACCCCTACCAACTCTTTTGAATTGTAATATTGAATATATTATTTTAAAAATTACTAACTTACTAACTATTGGAATATTTTAAACATTCATATTCACAATTAGTGTATTTACACAGCGTTTAGTAATTTTTCATAAACAGACATTGGAGTATTCGGTATACCTACTGTATGTACTTAAGGTAGGTACTAAAATATTGTAATGTTGTTAAATTTTCGAGACTTCTTTTGTGCGCGTATATAATAATGGGTTTTTCTTTAAGGCAACAGAAATGAGCATAATTTGCCGCCGCTCTAAAATTTGCCGCCCTAGCTCCAGCCTACTCAGCCTCCTGGTAAATCCGCCACTGACAGGGTAATGTCAGTTCTAACAGCCATATGTACAAGAGGCGGCGGCCATCTGATGGCACCGCGCTCTGTATCGTAACGAACAATAAAATATTAACGAGAAGAGTTTCGCATCGGGCAACAGTCGCGCCACAGTTGGACAGTTGCAGTGCACGAATCTCGTTACTGCGAACCACTAAACTTCGCTCTCAAGATTGTTTTACCAGTGGTTACCATGACCAACGATCAATTTCACCACAGCAAATAAACTAAATGTAGCAATTTATAATACAAGGCGCTTTAGTTGTGGTATAATCTTGTAAACGAACTTTAGTGGCATACGCCAAAATACATAATAAAATTATTTACACTATAAATAGATGACTACCGACTGCGTCGTGAGCAACGATTTGTTTTCACAACGACGACGCCACAGCGCGCCGCTGACATTGAAAACTTTTAAACCTACTACTTCATAATAACATTACTACCCCAAAACCGCGCCGCATATGTCGTGTCGCACGCGTCGTGCGAGCCGCTACTCGCGACTTTGGACTTTGCTCTAATTCATTATAACAACGAGTTCACATAGGTTCCTAACTAGAACACACTTGAAGTAGTAATCATTATTATTTCGTATTACGGGTCCAAATAAGGGTCCTGTGTCGAAATACAGGTGTTTAATAATATGTACAGAGTATTAATAATAGATAAGTGCTAAAGTGGACGAGAGTCATGTGACGGCGAGCGCGAGCAGTAGGCAGGCGAGACCAGCGCCCACTGCGCCCCCCGCGCCCCCCGCCGCGCCCGACGTGTTGCGGCTCAACGTGGCCGCCATCTTGTCGCCTGTAATACACACACACATTGCTGAGTGCTGCCGATTCCTACGCATACAACGCGCATGTTGATAGTAGAGCACACTGACTGCCTTCGGAGACGTAGACGTAGATGTGCGCTGGCTCGGTGTTTGCGGCCGCGCACGTGTAGTTGCCGGAGTGCTGCGGGCCGGCGGCGCGGATCGCCAGCGCCGACTGCGTTTTGGGCCCCGGCTCCGTGAGCACGGTGACGCCGCGCGCCGCATCGTAGTTGATCATGCGCGCGTTGTGATACCAGAACACGTACTGCGGCGGCACCGGACTCTGCGTACACACCGCACTATTGTACTCACTGTCACACCACTAAATACAAGCTCAAGAGTCGTACCTTCTCTATGATGCAAACCAGATTGATGGTGGAGCCAGCGTCCACGTGGTGCTCATCGGCGCCGAGGATGAAGGCCTCGGGTACGGCAATGTGCAGGTGCACCAGCCGCGACAGCGTTCCGGCGCCCGTCGACACCTGCACACGCGCACACGTTACTCACACTGCCGCTACTATTGCACTTTCCCTCGCACTTGTACGTACCTGGCACTCGTAAGTGCCGTTGTCACGCTTCTGCACGTATTTGATCTGTAAGATCCAGTCATCAGAGCCCTCGCTGTGCAACACCTGAAACATCGGCAGTTTTAACAAGACCCGTGTCCAGGAAATGGATTGTTCCTGCTATGAGATCAAGGCCAAAAAGGAAGGCTTAAAGTTATTGTTACCGCAATGGATAACAGGCATTTGTGAGGTGATATGTTGAATTATTAGGTATTTGTATAATATTATCATGTAATTAAAAACATTTTAAAAGTGTAAATCAAAGTAAGTTACGATTGTAGACGTCATAATTTTGATAAATATTCATAATGCCGTTGGCTTTAATTTATTAAGGCACCCACAAGACAGCCCGGTGAAGCCGACAACCTCCTAGATTGCCGTCGCTTCTTGTCCTTACTGACTCATTAAATAATTATTCATCATCATCTGCCTGCCTTCTCCCAACTACGTTGGGGTCGGTTTCAATCTAACCGGTTGCAGCTGAATACCAGCATTTCACATGGAGCCACTTCCTATCTGAGCTCCACAACCCAATTACTGGGTAATACGATACCCCCTGATAAGACTGGTTGCCAGGGCTTCAGACGACCTGTAACGACTGATTATTATTATAAGCCTACTTAACATTATAAATGTTAAAGGTTGGATGTTTTTAGTCAATAACGCAAAAATGGCTGAACAGATTTGGATGAAATTTGGCACAAAGATAGTTTGTAACCTGGATCATTTTCATCCTCCACGCGGGCGACGCCGCTGGCAAAAGCTAGTATTGAATAAAAATATGGTTAAAAATGAAATAGTGACTTTGGACGTTGAATACCAGCATTAAGGCAGAAAGAGAGGCCAGAAAGTGCCTGAGCCTTGGTTTTTTAAAATTAAGATTTTGTATATTCAGGTTTTTATTCTTGTGTTCAATATGAAATGTGAATTTGGTTTAAGATCGAATGTTACACTGTATTTTCCTGTTCCTTTTCGTTACCTTTTTTGTGCTGTTCACACTCTTTTTTTCAATCTGTTTTTAGAAGTGAAGACTTTTAATTGGCTGTCAGTCTCACATACTATTTTTAATTTGTTTGTTTTAGCTGTAAGTCATCCATAGTAAATAAATAAATTAATAAATTAATTAAAGCTAACAAATTCAAATTCTTCGTATTTGTGTTATTTAATAAGCTCTGATTTTAAGACATTCATAAAGCATACAAGAGTAATTAAAAAAAAATCAGACTGTAATTTTACTGTACACAGTAAAATTACAGTCTGATTTTAAATTTTTGAAATGATACAAACGCGTGTGTTCAGCTACAGCTGAACACACGCGTTTGTATCATTTGCAGGGCCATAACTTGGTCAGGGTCTTCAGAAAACTAAAGTACCTTCAAATCAAATCATTTATTTTTGCAAAGGGTAATTGATACATAGTTCATAGTCATGTTTGGTAAGTAAGTTATCACATGAACAAGCTGCCTGACTGAACCTACGCGCCAGTATCAAGTACCGCAGCAGCCGCACGCTCCGCCACTGCACCAACAGTGCTCATACAAAGAACTTATTTTATCTTATGAATTGCAATGAAACTGAGTGTGATAATGTGTCTTGCTGTTATAGAGATGCTGAGAAGGGATTGTGGTGTAGTACCTGGAACCGTTCGTCGTTGGTGTACATGAGCATGCCGGAACTGATGATGTGCCAGTCGCGGCGCCGCACCCACGACACCTGCACACAACACGCGCGTTACACAAGCATTGGGGGTGCAGGTAGTGGCACACGGTACTACTCGTACTAGTACTGACGCCGCGCTCGCCGAGGTTGCGCACGGGGCAGTGCAGGAAAGCCACGGCACCGAGCTGCACCAGCACGTCCTCCTGTGTGTTGTTGATGCTGGGCTCGCGGTGCAGTGCCTCCAGCGAGCCGTACCACAGCTCGCGCCACGCTGGCACCCCCGCCACCTCCGCCATCTCCAGCTCAGCGGCCTCCATGGCGGCGTCTGCGGCACCCGCGCCCCCCGCGCCCCCGTCGTCCGCCGCACCCGGTGCCTCTACCGACGTGGCGTCGCGGTGCACGCGCCGCGCTCGCTCTGTAAATGCACGAGGACATTAGTGTGACCCAGAGGTTGAGATGGGCAAGATTTAGTATGAGCAAATTCCTTTCACGGTTAAATGACCTCTTATAGTAACGTTAATCTTTTGTAATGCAAAATCAGGAGCACATTAACTGAGGAAGAACGTGTGATAGTCATGGACAGATTCCTCTTTTTTATCCTTCGCCCATTCGCAGGATGGCTTTGTGGATTAGCCTACGGTGCAATAATACTAACGGCTGGTGGGCAGGGGGCCGGCGGCGGCGGCGAGCGTGGCCAGAAGCGCCACGCAGAGCGCGCGCGCCGCCCGCGCCATACCGCGCTGCAAGCGCTGCACTGCCCACGCGCGTGCCCTACATCCCGCTTCGCGCGCGCCTCACCTGCACACACGCACCAAACATACAGTACTAAACAACTACACACAACACAACCGGCACTACTAGCCGCGTGACTAACACCATTACATATCATCAACAGCCTGTGGCAGTATTATCACACATTTAACTGGATCCTATGTCATTTAAATTACGATCACCGTCCACCACATTTGATCTACTATTCGAAGATTACCATCAGGGCCCCCATTCTGTATCGTTATAATGATTCCCCGCGGAATCTTACTACGTTCAAACTACGTCGATATCGTTTTTTTTTAGAAACTAATGTAGATAATGGTAAGGAATTGAAATGTCATGTTCTGTACGTTCCAAGATAATTTGTCGATATTATTAATACGATATTCGTGTGTGATTAACGTGGCTACGAGTAAGGAATCGTTAAGTGGTCATAGTGAATTCAGGCTTAGTTATCAACACGTCTGTCCAGACTGGGATTCCTTGTATTATTTACTTATCTGTGTAATTGTGATTTTGAACAAAATAAAAAGATGCAAATTAACATTGTATAACGAGGTTAAGAGAATTGTTCAAATTGTAAGAGCATATTGTGCTCCTATTAGTTTTGTAAGACATCGCAAATCAAAGGGTGCCTAGTATGAATATTTAGAAGCGCCTCGCGAGGCAGGCGGGCTGGTCGGGGCGGCGGGGGCGGGGGCTCGTGTGCATGAGCTGGTGCCGGTGATTGATTACCTCTCACGCGCCGAGATTGATGAGTTTTTTACGATCTGCCGCCACCGCCCAAACCTGTCGCACGCACGCCTCATACACCTCATACAGACGTTGAACACGCCGATATGTCAACATATTAGTAGTAGATGTCAGTCAACGAACCTTTTCTTTTGCATCATTGATTCCAAATCACTTTTAAAGTTTTTGTCGAACATTCTCATTTAAAACAATGATACATTCATGATGAATACTTTAATAGCAAACCAAGCTTCTTGATTAGTATCTACAAGCCAGACAGGCCACAGTCACCAGCTGGCCCACAGTGGCACGTGCGCAAGCTCCAGGCTCCTGGAGAACTCAGCACGGCAACATGCGACGAAGACCCACAGACCTTCCCCTCTCACGTACGTATGGATTATGGATATGTGTTAAAACAGTACTTTCCACAAGTGTGCGGCCGCCAGCCGGGGTGCGACTTGTCGATAATTAATTAATCGTTTTGAACTTGAGACAAGGGAGCGACAGCTGGCCGTCAGCTTCTCTACTGAACTGGGCTTGAATGAATGAATGAATGAATGTCTTTATTTGCCAGAAACACGGTACATACTCGTAAACTAAAGGATATTATTTAAATATTTGGTTCGGCAAGTTTCGCCGACACAGCGGCATGCAAATATAATCTAAAATTAATAATACAAACAATTCAATAAATAATGGACACAATACAAATAATTTATAAAAATCATTTTAAACATTAAATAACAATAAATCAGTGTCTATACTTTGATGAAAGGACATAAGTATAAAATTTACAAGATTTTTTATGAAAAAACTCATTAAGAGAATAATAACACTCACACAACAACCACTTTCTTAATTCAGTAAATAAAAATTGTAAAGGGCAGTTGCGTAATAGCTTTAGGCAAAGCATTGTATATTAATGGGGCCATGTAGATGCAACTTTGCCGATAAAGTTTTAACTTAGGCACAGGCATTTCAAAGTCCATGTGCGTAGCTTTTCTTTTATTTGTGTTATCTTTCCGTTCAAAAAGTGTAGGATTTGACCTCAAAAACTTAGCTGATTCGTAAATTTAAAGACAGGGCACAGTCAAAAGCTTATACGTTTTGAATATTGGTCTGCATGAATCGGACCAATCCATATTAAATATTGCTCGCAAACATTTTATTGTGCAATAAAGACTCATGAAATTTCAGAAGAGTTTCCCCACACTACTATACAACATCGAATTACAGAACAAATGTAGGCATGATATACCGTTAGGGCAGTTTGCCTTGACGTTACGTCCTTCACCTTTCTTAGAGCCAACACAAATTGGTTAATTTTTTTACAAAGAATGTCAATGTGGTTCTTCCATGTCAAATGCTCATCAATCGTAACACCTAGAAACCGGGTACTGTAAACCTGACTTACATTAATACTATTAAATACTACTTTAAGATGAACCGATTTACTTTTCCAAGTCTTAAAAAAAACCTATTAATTTCCAACCATTTGTTTACATTACTCAAAGTTTTGTTTATTTCAGCATCGTAATTTTGCCCATTTTTATATTCTATTATAATTGTAATTTCGTCGGCAATTAGAACACATGGGCGATTAATTTATTGTGGCAGGTCTTAATATATAGTAAAAACAGTATCGGGCCTAAAATGCTACCCTGAGGTACACCAAACCAGTTGATTTTCGGTTCAGAATCAAAGTTTTCCAGTTTGTTTTCTAATGCCTTGAATTTTGTTATTCTCGTTATCTGCTTCCTGTTACTCAAATATAAAAGAAACCATTCCTTGGCTGGACCTCTGATACCGTATTTTTCCATTTTTTCTATAAGTATATCATGCTTCTGACTAGTCTGGCACGCGCTCTGCACGCGCCCAGCACTACCACGAGAGCGCATGTAGCGAGTATTGCCCAACGTGGTCCGAGGTGCGTCACCTCATCCATGAGAGCAATAAACAATTGAAACGTCACGATTGTTTCAGTAATGGTCGTAAAGAGCTCGTCATGTAAATGAGGCAAGGCAGGTATGTGCCTTACCGCGATCCTAGTACATACATAGTAGTGTGCTGTGTGTGAAGTGGCAAACAAGAACGTGACGCCCGATCATATGAATATGAACCGCGTTGCTCAGCTCGACGTTTGTGCGCGTTTCTACCAGCGCTAGGAAGAATCTATTTTTAGGCTTCCGTACCCAAAGGGTGAAAATGATTTCTTATTACTACTACTATTACTAGACCGTCTGACTGCTATATCACAGTGAACATGTCGTTAAGGCGTCTGGTATAGCAAGTTAAAAGAAGGTAAACTACATTCGTTTTGGTGGTACATTGGTTCGCTCTTGGCTGATTTTTTTGTTGAATATTTCTGGCAAAAAAAGTTAATCGCACCGCTGTGGCTTTTTTAATATTGGTTAAATTCGTGCGTTATGATACAGATTTGATGAGCTGAGATATGAGATGGTTTCTGCGTTATATTATGGAGTGCCCAAAATACTGTGGTAATTTATAAGAAATTTATAAACAAAACGTATAAAGAAATATATGGCTTGTATCGTATTTACAAATGTCACTGTGACCGGAAGCACCGCTGCCGCAGCGCAGCCTCAACGCTGCTTTAACGCAGCCGCACCGGAGCCGCACCGAAGCCATAACGCAGCCGCAAGGAATGCCAACTAGACTGTTCCTAATTTGATTTATTAAACGATTTAGAAAGATTACAACTTTTGCAAGTTTAGTTGAATAGCCGTCGAGCCTCGAAGCGGAACGAACAGCGCAGCGTCAGCAGTTTAGCGACCCAATTTTATAATATTGCCAAAAATATTAGCATCGCCACAAATAATGTATCTGGGTATAGAAAGCTGAATTTCCTTTTTTGTATTTTACGCAAAGGTTGAAAATTAGAGGAACATTATAAGAAAGTACGCGAAAAAAAGAGAAGATTCCTTTGGCACAGGACATGGGCGGCACACACAATGAGCACTAAGCAGTACGCACATAACAGCCGCTACAGCACGCTTTTGAGTGAAGCGCGAGCTGTTTGATTCGGCACAGTCCCGCCGAGTGCACATTCCCTCACATGTTGTGCCAACGCACGACTGACGCGACTCACGCCTCACGTGCGATCACACTGCAGACGCTGCACACACTGCACACCTTGCCCTTCAACCCAACAAAACGACGTCTTCTTAAAACTCAAAGCAATATACGGCGGCCTAATAATATATTCTAGTTTTTTTTCGAACTTAAATGAATTTGAATTCGATGTGAATTCAAATTCATTTAAGTTCACATTTTGTTACGTGTTATCTGCCGTTTCTTTAGATCTAGGAATGATCGAGGGTAGCTTTACGATGACTGTACTGTATATTACATTGTTACTATACAAATCACGTACGTATGCATCGTCCTGGATGGTTATAAAAGCACCCAGTCCTCGCTGGAGGTGCAAGGACTGTTCGGCAGCTCGGTGCGGACACCGGCAGGTGGTGGCGCGTAGCGCCGGAGTTATCGCGCTGTGGCCACACACTACATGCACACACTGTGCTCACACAGATACACACACACAGACACTGGCATTGAACACGCGGCGCGCAGAACTGTCGAATACGGCGTGGCGCGCTGACGCTCGACGTGCGTGCTCGTAGGCGGGTGAGCGGCGACTGGACACGAGCGCGCGCGGGAACCCACGCTATGAAGAACTCACAGTTCCAGGCCGGGAGCTGTGCCCTTCAAATAGTACTGCTCTCAGCAGACAGACTCAATTCAGATATTGTGTTTCCAATGATTAATAAGATATTATGAAGTTACGAAAAACACGATGACATTATCAATTGAAATTAAGCGAAACACGATTGGAAATGCCCGCTGTCTCCATAGACCAAGTTCATTTTTGTTGTCAGTTCGATAATGCGAAATATCTTAAGCCTTATATTTATACACTAGCCTTTGGCCGCGGCTTTGCCCGCGTGGATATCGGAAATTTTCACATGGGAATGTACTACCAGCATAAAAATTATCCTGTGTCCAAATCCGTTCAGCCGTTAAGACGTGAAAATGTAACAGACAGAGTTATTTCCGCATTTTAAAATCAAATCCGTTCAGCCGTTAAGACGTGAAAATGTAACAGACAGAGTTATTTCCGCATTTTAAAATCAAATCCGTTCAGCCGTTAAGACGTGAAAATGTAACAGACAGAGTTATTTCCGCATTTTAAAATCAAATCCGTTCAGCCGTTAAGACGTGAAAATGTAACAGACAGAGTTATTTCCGCATTTTAAAATCAAATCCGTTCAGCCGTTAAGACGTGAAAATGTAACAGACAGAGTTATTTCCGCATTTTAAAATCAAATCCGTTCAGCCGTTAAGACGTGAAAATGTAACAGACAGAGTTATTTCCGCATTTTAAAATCAAATCCGTTCAGCCGTTAAGACGTGAAAATGTAACAGACAGAGTTATTTCCGCATTTTAAAATCAAATCCGTTCAGCCGTTAAGACGTGAAAATGTAACAGACAGAGTTATTTCCGCATTTTAAAATCAAATCCGTTCAGCCGTTAAGACGTGAAAATGTAACAGACAGAGTTATTTCCGCATTTTAAAATCAAATCCGTTCAGCCGGTGTTGCGTGATTGAGTATCAAACATCCAAACATGTAATTACATGTAATTACATTACATTACATTTTCACATTGATAATATACGAGTATTAGTAGGATACGAAGAGACACAAAATCATTAATAAAATCGAACATATTTATATGAATCTAACTTTTGCCAGAAGTTTCAACCGCGTGGAGGTGGAAAATTATCCCACGGGAACGGTCTACCGGGATAAATAGTACTCTATGTGTTAATCTAGGTAATAAACTATCTGTGTGCCAAATTTCATTCAAATCCGTTCAATAGTTTAGGATATAGTAGGCTTACTAACGCATTGAGACTTATCCTCAAGTTCCTCAACCTTTTCTAGACAACTCAAGATATTTGCTCGTGGCAGACAGACAACAAAATTCTAACAACACCGATATACGTTACGTTAGTTTCCAACCATAAGCATAAATAATAAAGTAGGTGATTTTACTTTGAAAATAAAGGACAGACAGTTGACATATTTGCTTATGGCAGACGGACAGACGGGCGGCAGTAGAGGCTTAGTGATAATACGATACACGTGCATTATTACACGTACATTATTTTTACTTGTGTACAAAATTTTGTGAATGAACAATTTAAATACAAAATTTCATCCCCATTTTCACCCCCTTAAGGGTTGAAATATCAACAACACTGATATGCTAATAAATTTAGTGATGTTTACTTTGAAAATGAAGGACTTTCCATACACAACTTCATTCCCCTTTTCAGCTCTTCAGGGGTGGAATTATGGAAAACGCTGATACACGTACAAATTAATTTTCATCGTCCGCATAAACACAGAATTTTAAGTTCGTTACTTTGAAATTGACGGACTTTCATTCTGCATTTAACCCCGTGAGGTGGAATTTCCAAAAACTGTTCCTTTGTGGATGGCTACATCGTATAAGGTACCTGTGTGCAACTTTTCAGGTACCGGTCGGATCGGGCTGTGCGTTGGTCTATCAATCAGGACTTTGAATTTTATATATTTAGATGGTGACACTGAACAGGCGAACCTCAGTCGGTGAACATGCCTCGATTTGGCCTGATCAAAAGCACCCTTGTACGTGAAACAGACTCATCGGTGTGAACGATGTCTTTAAAGTAGTTATCTAGCTACCCTACGCACGTACTCCTTGAAGATGTAACCTCAAACATAGTTCTTTTTGTGAAAGGGACGCGTAACTGAATGATTACTTATTTAGGTTAGTACCAAAACGATTAATTGCAACTATAATAATTTATTATATGTTTTAATTTAGTTATAGATAACAATAGTTATAAAAGAGTGCCTCAGGCTATTTGACATCTGCATAAATGTATTCGTGAAGACGGTACTTGAACAATCAAAGAAGTTAATTGTAATAAAATTAAATTCAGAAATTACTCGAGCAGGTTCCGGAAAATTATTAAACTAACACAAAGAGCACAAAAAGTTATTTAATTAACACCTCAAGCAATAAATCGGAAGCATCATGGCAGGTGATAGATAACAAAACCCGAAGCACTGAGCCTATTTCCCAAATTAAAGTTCAAAATACTACCTTTACTAATCCGACAGACATTGCAAATGCTTTTAACAATTATTTTATTGACCAGACAAAAAATATCATGACTAAACCACCGGACACTTCGAACTTGACGACCCCAATTCAATGTTCATGCATCCAGTAACACCGCAAGATATTATGAGAGCGATACAATCATTAAAAAATAAAAGTAGCACTGGATATGATGGTATATCAACAATGGTTATAAAATTTATATCAGGCGACATCGCCTTGCATTTGTGTCATATACTTAACATATGTATCAGTACTGGAGTATTTCCGGATAGTTTTAAAACAGTTAAAGTAAAGCCACTTAAAAAAAACAATAAAGAAGATCTAGCAAATTATAGACCAATAGCTTTTATACCCATTTTTTCTAAGTTTGTAGAAAAAATAATTTATGACTATTAATAATTTCTTATCCGAATCTAATATTTTAACTACGGAACAAACGGTTTCAGAAAAATAAAGGTATAAATACGGCTGTTTACGATTTGTTAAATGTCATATTGCAAAATGTTGATAAAAAAGTACCAGTTTGCGCAATTTTTACGGACATGACGGGGGCATTTGATTGCGTTGATTACGAAATTCATATAAAAACAACCTAGACGTCGTAGGCATCAGAGAAAATGTACTTAATCTCTTAAAATCATACCTTAGCAATAGTAAGCAACACTGATATATCTAGAATATGTCTACAAACTAATCGCGAAATAAAATATCATCTAAGGCTAGTATTATTAGGTAGTAAATATGGCCACAAGGTTAATTGGATATCACGGATTAGTCACGTCGATTTTGACATTCGGCAAAATATTTTGGGGAAATTGTAGTCTGAGGCAACAGCTGTACCGCCGTGTCCTCGTGGAGGTGATCAGCGGCGGCGATCTCTCGCGTCCGACCCTGGTCCAGGCCATGGTACGGAGCGAGAGTGCATGGCTAGCAGTCGCCTCCTTCAGCGAAGCAGTTATGCTCGCAAAGAGGGAGGCGGCGCACGTGAGGGAGATGCAGTACATGCGCCCTCACAGCCGTGGCCTTCGCAGGAGACACCCTGGGCGTCGGGAATCCCAGGCTGATTCCCGGCCACCGTAGGTACGGGCTTGCGGCCGGCGAGTAATGGGTAGCTCGCTGTCCGGTAAAGACCAAGCCCGGGTTGACGGCGCGTTGTGTTCCACGCGCGCCTCAAAGAGATGTCAGCAGCAACAGATGGGCCCGCAAGGGCCGATGCCTGCCAGGGGTGCGGGTTGTTCGAAAGAGATACCGTGGCCCCAGGCATATAGGCAACTGAGGGAACACGGGTGGGTTTTAGTCAGTAAAAGTCTGACACGCCCTCCCGCTCCACCCAGAGCGGGAGAAGTTAAGTTATTTGATGATTTCTCACCCAAAAAAAAAAAAAGAAAGGGAACAGCTGTTCAAGGCTCAAAGACGCTGTATTAGGACTATGTGCAATTTAATAGTCACAGATCGCTGTGTACCTGTAGTTAAGTCCCTAAAATTGCTAACGTTTCCATCACCTTACATTTGGCCGATATGGCTGTATTTGTTTAGTCAAATATGCATCTTTTTAATTAAGTGTCCGATAATAGAAATCAGGAAACAATGTAAAAACTTGCTAAGTGTTAGTGGTTCCGATACCACGCTATTAACGAAAAGTATTATATGTATGGGTCCGATCATTAATAAAACTGCCAGATGTAATAAAAAATGAGACATTTTCACTTTTGAAAAAGAAATTTACCGTTCTATTAATTAAACATTTTTATTACTCAATTAGCGAATTTGTGACCGATATGAACAATTGATAATAATTAATACGACATCTCTGTACTCTTGTCTCATACAAATTCCATTTATTTTAACTGTGTTGACCTCGAACTTTATACGAATTTATAATCCCATTTTATTAAACTTGCCATCATGTATTTGTATTGCCTATTTGAAATTATTTGTTGAATTTCTTCTTGACTTGGTAAACCTAAACTGTCTGCATGCCCTTAGATAATGTAGTTAGTATAAGGATAATTTTAAGCTAAACATCTGTAACATGTACCTACTTTATGTGCAAATAAAGAACTATTCTATTTTGTTAGAGTCAGCTCCTGGAGTAGCGGGTGCTCTTATTGACTATAACGCCTAACAGCGGCGCGGGTGTGCGCGGTGTGCGGGGCGAGGGGCGAGGGTGGCGCGGGGGCACATTGCGGAGGGCGGGGCGCGTGACGTCACGCCGAGCACAGTGTGTCGCGCGGCACTGCCAGGCAGGCGCTGGGCCCGTATACACAGCTACGGCGTAGCCCTCTTAGCGCACTGCAAGATTGTGCGTAACGGTCAAAATTGATGTGTCTCCAGTCTAATCATCCTTCCAATTGATCCCGATCTTTGACCGCTTCATATTCCTTGATCGATTTCTTATGCATTATTCTCCACTCGGCTATTCTATTGTTTTGTCGGAATGTTAAGGTAAATGTAAAACATGAACTGTTATTTTCGAACACCGAGCGATTTATTACCCGCCCCTTATTGACTGATCAATTAAAACGCCTATCTTAGATTTAAAAATGAGCTCAGGATTGCTAAGCCGACCAGTTGCAGCTAGATCGTTCGTAGCACTCGTAGCACTCGTAGCTACCGCGGCCAACCAACATCAGCTACGTCGTAGCACACAGTAGCCACTGCGCCGCGTCGACCAGCATCAGCTACGTCGTAGCACACCGTAGCCACTGCGCCTACTAGCATCGGCTACGCCTTAGCATCCGAAGCCACCGTGGCCGCACGGCACCAGCTACGCCATAGCACCTGTAGCCACCGCGGTCGCACAGCTCCCTCTATCTCTTGATGGGGCAAGATGAATTATGTGATTGAGTTAAGTGCTAACTCCGAGTTATTTAGGATAACACATGAACGCGCAAGTGGGCCTAAATGCATTTAATTCGTTTTATTTCTGTCAATTGTTTGAAGACGACCGCGACATGTGACAGGGACTGAATGATTGTTCAGACAAGTTTAGTGTTTAACGTACTAAGTTATTAGTGCTTAGAAGAATCATAAAACCAGTTTTATTTATTAAAAAAAGATTGTTTGAATGTATTACCTGTTTTTCTGTCTGTTACCATTTCGCGCACTGGCGGTTGAACGGATTAGAATGAAGGCCAGCTGTAACCTGGAATAGGGCTTATTATATCCCGAATACTTTATATCCCGGTAGTACGTTCCCGTGGTATAATTGTCAAACTCCACGCGGGCAAAGCGCGGGTAAAATCTAGTAGGTATTTCGTAAAATTTAGTTATAGGTTGATGTCAACTCGACATTGGTCAAAGCTCTTTGCTATTTATAACCGACTTCAAAAAAAGAAGGACTTTCTCAGTTCGTAGGTATAATTTTATAGGTACATATGTTCCCCGATTACTCGAAGATGGCTGTATCGATTTGGAAAATTATTTTTTGCTTGGAAAGGGTATACTTGCCAGGTTGGTCCTACCGGTGGTGTTACCAGGTCATCATGTGATAATGGGATGTTGGAGAAATCGAAAGAACTCTTAAAATATTACATTCACACCTCCAGCGATTTGAGTACATTTTTTTTTTAAACAAACTAAACATAGGATTAATTCAATCAATTTTATCTCAACCAACTTCAGAAGGTGCCAAAAAGTTAAGTCGTTTAATAACAGTCCTTCATCTGTGACTCTCATCTGTGCTACTAAAAGTTGTGTTTAGTATATTGGTTGTTTAGATGTATTAAGTATATACATATTTATGTGTTCATTTCAATTTTAGTATTAATTGTGTATAATGTTAAAAGGCACGATGGGGTTGGCGTATCTGTTTAGATAAAAACCCCTAAACAAATAAAGAGAGAAAAAAAAAAAGAGTACATTTTTTTTGTTGTGGTAACAACTAAGAAGTGAAAAAACAATTGAACTCTGTTGTTTTTTTGTAAAATGTTTGCTGTGAAGTTGTTGAATTAAAAGTTATCGAGTTTTCTATGTAATAGCCTGCTCCGTGCCGTGCTCCGTTAGCATAAGAAGGATACTGACGAAGCTATTATACTAAAGCATATCATTGTGCCTACAGCACAGGGCGGTGCGTGAGTGAGGCTGTGTGTGTCTGATGTAAGACTGGATTGAATGAACAGTTTTTCGTTTACTTACACGTAAACCAATCTGGTACATTGTTTCGGGGTGCGGGGGGGGGGGGGGGGCAGAGCATGTCTGTGGGGAAATCTGCGGCACGCGAGCACACGTATCAATCATCACACGGTAACATTCAGACCCGCCAGCTACAAACTCGCCAGTTTACTTATCTCTAGGTTTAGCAAAGTACGTAACAGAATTAATTACTCAAAGTAGTGGTCGAAAATCGACCATTTCTAATGCATTATTATATAAAATATTAGCATTCTGCACTCTTTCTCCATATAAACCCCTCGTACTGTCGACGTATCTGTGACGGTAGTCACATGCTCTGCTGGTTCTAAGTACACCAGTTACGCATCCAACACCATTGGCAGCAACTCATCGTTACAATCTGATCGACTGAACACAATGAAGTCACAAATATTTCAACATAATGATCCAGTAATAATTAATTTAACATTTTATTTCATTAATGACTCATAGATAACAGCTGTAGAGCTATTTTGTAAAAATCTCACCGTGAAAGCTAAGGTGAAGTGAGCTGTCAATAGTGTCAATGTCCACGAATGTTCAAGAAAAGCCACAGTACGGGAGGAATGGCGGCGGATTGTGAAGCTTGCCACCACCCCTGTTGTGACGACCATAACCACTCTGCTAAGAGTGTGACGACGAAGAAGAAGAAGATACAATGACTGCTCACTTTCAAGCTCACTTCACCTATGCTTTCACGGTGAGATTTTTACAGAATAGCTAAGCTGGCACCAGCGGTTTCACTTCCAATAACTACAGACTGCATGCTTCCTATAACCGGATTAAATCATTCTTTTTGCGTAATTTATCGGTGCTTGCCAGTGTCCAGCAGTGGACGTCTTTCGCCTGAAATGATGATGATGATGAATTTATCGAAAAAATAGTGTGCCGAAGTCTGTTTGCCGTATCTAATATTTTTCTAAGATAATCTTCACATAAATTTGGAAATAATATATTGTGATCACATCTCTTCCGTGAATAGGTGACCATATTTACAAACCAAGACCTCTCCGTCTGTGCCTCGGAAAGAACTACGACACCACAGTATGCAAATATAGAAAAATGGAATTGTTAGAACACAGTTTTTGGAGATAGCCCGCGGGGGTGTGTGTTGGGTGGGGTGAATACTGACATTGTACTAAACAAGAACCGATACGTCGTTCGCATCTCAGCTCCAGCTTACTGCAACCTACCGACTACCGACGAATGGTGTATGTACGAGTGTGTGTCGAGCTGCGTGTGTAGGGGTGCGCTCTAAAGAATTTCCCTTTCATCGCGAAGGAATTTAATTAGATATGTGTGCTAATGACGCACCGGTGTCGAGTGATATTGTCTCAAGCGCGCAGCTGTCGCGAATCACGGCTGCTTAGTAAACTCCATTACACTTCTGTGTGCCCCCTCCAGCCCCCACCTAGCCCCCACCTAGCCCCATCCCGAAGCGAGGCAAGAATAACAGTAATATAATAGCAACTCAATTGATTGCGAGCATTTTATAAGCACACTACAGCTGTGTAGAACGTTTGCCCGATGGTTTCCACTTGTGCCTTGGCGTTGCAGAAACGATAGGTTTCGACCACTTAATAATGGAGAGGATGAAGGAAGGAATGGACATCACTTACCGCTTAAAAAATGAGAATCATAGTAGATCATGCTCACGGGATGTCTCATGTAGTGTGAATATAATTGACTGGCGAAGTGACGCAATTGGAGGGATGATACACGAGTCGGTGGCGTGACGTCACGCGTCTTGTTTCTCGTTGCCTGTCGGGTGCGGTCTAGGGACGCTATGCACACGTGAAGCTAGGCGCCTCCACTACATTAAACTTCTAGACCTCGCGAGAGCTCAGAGGTCCCTACTGAAAGTTATGTTTTTTAAAACCTTCAGATTTTCCAGCGAGAATCTTTACCGAACGTCAGATCTTCTGACCGTTAGAAAACTTTACGTACTTCAGATAATTCTAACTAAGCATAAAACTCTATCTTTCAACCCACAGAAGACAAAAGGCAGAAGGAAAAACACGGTTGCTCCGACTGTCTCAGTTAAGTCTACATTCGCGAAAAGACAATATCCGAGACAATCATCCCATTTATACAATCTTCTTAATAAAGAACTTGATATATACCCACTAACTTATCGCGAATGCAAAAAGGTTTTATCGAAATGGCTTAAGTCAAAGACCGGAAAGTAGATAATAATAAATCATCACCATGTATAATGTGTAGGCCCAAACCTCACTCCCACACTTACTCACACCCACTACTCACGTACATATTCACCACCAGTACCTCCACCTATCTCCACACATAACACACACATTCCGCCGCGCTTTTTGATGTTATTTTTATTTTTTTATTTTATTGTTTTATTGGTATAAGTTTATATAATTAATTTGTTCAGGCTAAATAACTTAAAAGAAATTAGATAACCCGGGGAAGGGCGGAGCATCCTAACACAAGCAAACTATTTGCTTAACAGGATTCTCCCCATTGTAACTAGCATAAGTTATTTAAGTTCATGCAATAAACATTTTTATTTTTTATTTTTACATGGCATTGAATTAAACGGCAACACGCCTATGTCATGCAGACGAAGCAGAAATAGTACGTAGGGATCCGGGTAACATAGCAGGCTGTACTTTTTGCTTAGCCCTAAATATGTGCTTTTCCACCTACCTATACAAAACTACGGGTGCGTGTCACGTGTGAAGTTGCTGCTGCATAGTGAGCCGATGGGGCGCTGAGTCAGAACAAACGGTGAGACACTCTATAATCATCATCATTACAGCCGAAAGACGTCCACTGCTGGACATAGGCCTCCTCCGAAAGGGAGGTTTTGCCATAATCGCCACGCTTGGCAGGCGGGTTGGCGATCGCAGTAATTTGGTAAAATGCATAGAGAACGCTGTTGCCCATTCTCTAGTAAGTCCCTTAGTCGCTTTCTACGACACTCACGGGAAGAAATGGGATGGTGCTATTCTTTTACGTCTGGCACCACACAGAACGCACTTACACTCTATAAACTAATTAGGATGTATGTAGTCGTCGTGAGCCTGTACCCTTGTGCCTCCGAGTCCAGGCAATAACTTAGTATACTGCCTAATTGCTCTTCCGTTTAAATCAGCAACGGACGGCGGTCGCGAGCGGCGTGCTCGCGGGGAGTGGACGCGCAGGTCTTTCCCTGTCCAAATTACTGAAGTATATCCAGACACGCCCACCTCGTTATGTGGAGATCCTGGGATCTTTGCAGCACGTACTTCGCGCCTCGCGCCTCGCGACTGATGCAGGGATAGCAGTACGTTTCACCCATATCTACTTAATAATATTTTGTATCATCCTGTGTGAGTTTAGTTAGCGCTGTGTGACGATGTATCGTTGTGCCGGTGGCACGTCGGTAACCTCCGGAGTAAGTCAAAGACAAACTTGATGTTCATCCAGCAAGCAAGGAGAATGAAGAATGAAAAACATCGCGTTTAAGGCAAGGCCCACAAATAAAAATATAAACTATAGCTTTTTTCACGTAGTAAGCAATTTTAATGGTGTTTACTATAATCCTACTAATATAATATAAATGTAAAAGTTTGTATGTTTAGATTTTTGGATGTTTGATGACACGCGCCGCATCGCTCTCGTTTATTCTGTGTCGAACAGTGTATTGGTGAGGTTGTGTTCGCGTCGCGTCCTCGTGTTACATGGGACCTAACAATATCACTGGTGAATTTTAGTGGACGTACGAAAATACACCTCTGCCTATCTCTACGGAGAATGCATGCGTGATGATGTTAAAAATAAACCAACGTAGGTAGACTTCGTAACTCGATCTAGTGTTATTTTAATAGCGTATCGCTTACAATTGTAATAAATGCAGGGAAAGGAACCTAGATGCGATTAAAACAAATTTTAATCCTAATCTACAAAACCACATCTGTAAACTAGGTAAATACCAATAAACAGCTGATAGGTGCAACTCGAATTCGCATTTTAATGACCTCTTTTTTTGTTGGGTGGGAAATCATCAAATAACTTCTCCCGCTCTGGGTGTATAGGAAGGGCGTGTCAGACTTTTACTGACTAAAACCCACCCGTGTTCCCTCAGTTGCCTGTTTGCCAGGGGCCGCGGTGTCTCTTTCGATCAACCCGCACCAATGACCTCTGTGAGGTTCGGGCAAGTATCCGTCAGCTGGTTGTTAGTTGCCTATGCCTATCTACCTATTCATACTCAAAAAAAAAAAAAACAAAAGTCATTTATTCAAATTAGGCAAAGTTTATTTATTTATTTATTCACAAAATCCACAGCTCTTTAACAGTTTCACTTAGAATAAACAAACTAATCTTAAAGCCAATTACGGATTTACAATTTAATAACTACACATATCTTATTATAGGTATGCATCAGAAACAAACAGGCTAGCACCCTCTAAGCATATCTAAGTGTGCAGTGTGGGTGGGTGTGTAGAAGTGTGTGTGTGTGGAGTTGTAATGGTGTATGGTCACGGATTACTTTGTCACTAAACGTTTCCTGAATACTTATTTTTTGGTGTTAAATATATCAAGATGAGAGAATTTTTTGTTAAAGTTTCTTAATATCCTACCAATAACTGAGTTTTGAGCGTAGTTTGTACCACTGTGCGGTACATCGAATAACTGTGTGTGCCTAGTCCGTCGTGATGGAACACTCAATCTTAGAACCAGATCATTTAACGCGGTACTCTCAATGTTCCCACTACAGACATTATAAAGAAAAAGCATGTCGAGAATCATACGTCTGTTCTCCAATGGTAATATATTATGATGTTTGCATGCTTGTAGATAATCCTGAGACTTGAAACCAGTGCGATAGTTAATATATTTAATGAATTTGGATTGTATAGATTCTATTACATACTGATGTGAACGTTAAGAAGTCTAAGTGCGTAGCGCGGATTTATTTGATCAAACATCGTACCAGAGATTGTCAGACGTGGACATACCTACTGTTGTAGGTACACGTGGTTTGGAGGTTTCGGGGTCACATCGTGGAATAACATACGGTATGATTCATCAAAACCTATTTGAAGATTAATTATGTACATAACGGCTACATTATAAGTTTAATTCAATATTTTTTTATTGTAGGCAAACAACATTGTTATTGTTAGTAGATCCGTAGTTTAATGATGCTAGGCTATTTAACTCAAGACGATTGGTAGTGTTTAACTTAATTTATTAATACCTAACCTAGTATCGAGGCGCTGTTAGATTGTTGCGGGGGTTGCAGGTTTGTTCTCGCATGGAAATATACAGACAGTTGATTTGGGTCTCGGTGTTCTTGCATAACATGAAATCTGTGTTTGTAGACTTATGCACACGAAAAATCTTCCGTGTGCGGCAACGTTTTTATAACAAGAAAAACATAGGTACCTATTGATTCGAATTTCCCATCACACTTCATCAGGCTTTGGACTGGCAAATTATTGATACATTAATTTGTTTAGGTCGTTACCTACCACGGCAACGCAGTCAATAATGAATAATAGTTATTATTCTACGTTATTATTGTTATAGTTATAAGTCGCAGTGTGTAGTTAGTCGGAAACCTGTCTATTTAACACGAAATTCAGTTTTCCCAATGCATAAGGTGCCTTTTACGAATTACTGTAACAATAATTTAGCGTGTTTAAAAATTTGAATCAACGGATTTACAATAATTTAAAATGTACATACCTAATACCTACATTTACACTATTTACACCAATTGTTGTACATATTCTCCATCTACAGTTGATGGACGCAGACGGCTGCGCGTTTTAGTATGTGTTTTTGCACTTTTAATAATGTGGCTCTATCACTAAGCCATCACTGCGAAAGCACTGTAGTTAGCAGGGACCGAATTACCGGTATTTTTTACATAACGATAAAAAAGTAACGTTAATAATACCGATACCCAAAGTCAGTTAACGTTATCTAATTACCAGTATTAGTATCGGTAAAAGTAACAATTATTATACCGGTAATTTATACGTACGTATGTTTTGTTTTTTAATTCTTTCTAACTATGATGGTGGGAGACTAGCATATTTCAGTGTGTGCACAGAAACAATATTACATACATGCCGAAGGTAGTCGCACGTTCGGCGTATATACAATATTGTTTCTGTGCTGCAGAAAATTATTATAAACAGGGTACCAAGGACATCAACGCGAAAACTGAAACCATGAATGAACCTTCGGCGTTTATACAATACTGGTACCGATTCTCTTGTACACCGAACTAAACTAATTAATTGATAAAAGTTACTTTGTTTAGTGTAGGCTATGAGAATCGTAAAACTATTCTGCAAAAAAAAATCTAAATTTAAAATACTTTTGACCCAATTAAAATCGTATTTGACTATCGCGACTCCACGTGGTATTTTTTTTTGCTTCGCAACGTGGTACTTGTTTGCCCTACCCGTGAATTTTATTTAGAGTCGGAGGCGTGTAGGGGCGCCAGCCTTGGTGTTTTTTGTGGAAATTTTCACTTTTTATATGGAAAATATGAAAAATTATTACCTACATGTTGAGTTTTAGAGGTTTACGGGCTCCATAAAGGGGTCGAAATTTTCAGTATTTTTACGACAGGACACACCATTTCCGAGAAATAAACAAAAGAAAAGAAAAAAAACAATACAATACTGTTTTTACACCTGAAGTCGAGGTGTTGGTGTGAATTTTAGTTTATGACAACTAATTTTATTCCACACCTTTTTAATCGTGATTAAACATAGTCAGATTTAGTTTTTTTTTGCATGGAAAGAAAGAAAGAAGAAAGAAAAAATGTTTATTCTGCACAAACAAAACGCACATTACAAAAAAAATAAAATTATGCTGAGA
Organism: Polymixis lichenea; assembly: GCA_949091785.1. NCBI lineage: Eukaryota > Metazoa > Arthropoda > Insecta > Lepidoptera > Noctuidae > Polymixis > Polymixis lichenea. The sequence goes on along the minus strand of OX420948.1, from coordinate 23,678,018 downwards.
AACTTAAAATGCACACATACAATTTAGACAAAAGCCCCGTATCCAAGTCGGAAGGTTATACAATATTGTCCATTGACTGTTAATGTCAGTCAAGGCTTGGGACCATAGACAACCTAGATACTGCTTACGGCGCCGGTAGTTATATAATATCCATCAAAACAAAAACAAAATGCCGATAGCAGAGTGCATTATATTATTTCATACCAAAAAACCACAAATTTTAAAACAACAAAGCCGTGCGTCGTATCTGTGTAAGAACAGGTCGTTGCTCAGCAAAATGCTGTGACTTCGGACGGACCTAGTGTCAACAGCGCTGTTTTTCAGAAACAACCTTTTGGAGTGACGTAAAGACGCTCGCTCATCGTGTGATCTAACATGTTACGTTATCGGGTAAGTGCAATTTTCCATGAAAAACTTAAGTAATAGCTGAGCCTACCACTTGTAAATATAAAACATATCTGTAATAAACGGAATAAATTATAATTATTGATTAAAATACATAAAATAAAACAATGAAACAGTGCTAATAAATATTAATGCTAAATAATAAATTTAAATGTCGTGTACCATGGGAGCTGTAATGGTATGGCGGCCATTTGCGTGCCCTTCGATCAAAGCACAGTTCCCAACCAATTGGTATAGCTTATAATAGTGTTAATAAAGATAATTTTGATTTTAGTGGGATTTTCTTTTCGATGTGCGAAGAAGCAAAATACACCTACATAACCAATCAGTTAAAAACCAAACCAAGAATTCAAGTGACATTAACACAGACCGGACCCAGCCAGGGCAGAATCAGACAGAGGCCACACACACTGTTGGAAAGCCAAATCCATTGCCTGTAGGCCGTGACCCTCGAGGTAAGTATAAAAAAAAAAAAAAAGGAGTTGTTAGATCCTAGCTAAATCATGTGGATTGTTGTATCTGCATGAAATATATCTTTAAAATACTCAAAAAGTGCTTTTTCGTTCTCAGGACTCTTACTGGCGGAGGAAGGTTATTCCAACAGTGCGTGGCCGCATATCTGAAGCTCCCCCTGAATGCCATGGTTCTATGTTTTGAGGAGCAAAGAGGTTTGGTAGAAAAACGTGGTTCGTATTTACTTTGTCTCCACTTTAACTTCTCAAACAAATAGTGTGGTTTTTGTGTAGTGACTACTCCAAAGAGTAAACTAGCCATATGTAACTTTCTCCTAGCAGCCATTTTCAAAATATTATTTTCGTTTATAAATGGAGTGACATGACTTCTACGAGGTATCTTTACACAGAAGCGCGTACAAGCATTTTGTATGCGTTGTATTAGCTTCTCCGTTCTTGATAAAAGACACGGGCCATACACGGTATCACAATAGTTAAGTCTTGATAAAATTAGGCTATCCACTAATTGTTTACGCAAATCAACACTCAAGAAGTCTCTAATTGAATATAGGAGTTTCAATCTATAAAAGCAATTCCTCATGGAGTTACTGATGTGCTTCTCAAATCGTAGTTCTGGATCCATGGTTAACCCAAGGTTGCACGCTATATCCACCCTTTCAATTTTTTCCCCCCTGATAACGACTTCTGGCCTGGCTGACAGTATTGCACTGATCATTTTCCTACTTCCTAAAACCATAAATTTAGACTTCAATGGGTTTAATACTAGTGAGTTATTATCTGACCATAGCGCTACCCTTTCCAAATCGGCATTGATTTTTTCTACTGCCTCTAATGTATTTGCTGGTTTAAAAGTTATATATAATTGGATATCATCAGCGTACATGTGATACCTACAATACTGGAAAGACTTAATAATATCAGCGCTGTAAAGAATATACAGAAGGGGCCCTAAGATGGAACCCTGAGGCACACCGCGTAGCACCTGACGAGGGGGGGATGATATCCCTGATCCATCCTCCTTCTGAATTTCAACGAGCTGTGACCTATTTTGCAAGTAGCTAGCAAACCATTGTATTGTTTCCGTTGCAAAACCATAATAGGCCAACTTGGAAAGTAGTAGACTGGTGTTTATTGCATCGAAGGCCCGTGAAAAATCAAGAAGTGCAAGGATTGTTCCCTCCCCCCTGTCTCGTGCCTCTAGGATATTCCCAACTACATCAGAAAGGGCTGTGGCCGTCCCACGGCCTTTTCTAAAACCAGACTGCAGGTCAGGGAGCATATTGTTTGCTTCTAAATATTCCAACATTTGGTTATAAACCACCCTCTCTAAGACCTTAGATAAACAAGGCAAAATGCTAACTGGACGTAGATCTTTAAAAGAACTTGGGTTACTGACTTTAGGTAGAGGACGCACAATAGCACACTTCCATAAGTCAGGAAAGGTGTTGGTATCTATCGACTTATTTACTATTGTGGTGATAGCCTGAAGGGTGGTTGGTAATGTTAGTGTTATCATATCAAGACTCACTCCATCAATCCCTTTAGCGTTAGACCCCAAACTCTTAATAATTTTAGAAATTTCTTCCTCATTAATATTTCTTAGCTTGAATTGAGTTTCACCAAACTTATTCGTATCGAAATATGAAAACTGCGATTTGGGCAGTATGCACTGTCCTGGTACGTTCAGGAATGCTTTGTTAATCTCGTCTGGGTCATTAAATTGTCCGGGAAGCATACCTTCACTATGTTCAGAGAACACATTTGTCTTAAGATTTTTCCAAAGCTTTTTGGGGTTTTTTATTTGACCATTAATGTGCATGGCATCTCGTAGTTGACCTTGAGAGGCCGTAACTACTTAACCGGACTTTTCTGCGGTTGCCTTAAGAAAACTTAAAGTCTCCAGCCATGGGCGTACAACTGCTTATATCAATCGACTGCACGCTGAGGGCAACCCCTGTGGGGTACGGGCCTCGGGTCAGGGCATCACTGGTAGGGGGACAGCAAGTTGGGACAGGCTGGATCAAATAATTTTCATTATTATTAAATCTCGGGGAAACCTCCTCGTGTGCCCGTGGGCTGGAGTTTCCCTTGGATGCGTCCGGGGGAAACGCCAGTCTCCGGGACCGTGCACCCTGGGGTGTGGGCAATGTCCCCCCATTAGGTACGTGTGCCTAAGGGGTGTCGTTGCCCGTATGCCAATATCCTGTCAGAGGTACGCTCCAACGCGTGTCTCTCTGCGCTTATGCAGAGTCGCACAGCGGCGGAGTAAGAGCGGGCTCGGTGTGCACTTACCCTGCCACCGGGCAGGCAAGAAGGAGTCCTCTCTTTCTGCCACCGTTAATCTCGTAGCCCCGAAGATTGTCACGGTCATGTCTCTGACTTTTGACAGGGGTTGAGGGTCTTGGCTTAACCGCCCGGGCCGCGAGGAAGAATACCTTTAAAAAAATTACTCCAAACCTCCAAACGGCGGCGCACCGTGAGGGAGGTTGATAGCTTGACTAATGGGTAGCTTAATTAGTCTCTCGTGCGGACCACTATTCTTGAGACATTAAAAGTTAACACTCGTGGGAACAAAAATGGATAAATTAAATAAAACACAAAACCTTGAAGTGGAGGATAGTGATGCGGGGTCGGAGTCCAACGCGCCATCGAGCGCGAAGGGCTCTTTTAATAGCCCAGAGCGCGTAGCGGTGGGCGCTTTTAAGAGGATTAAGGAGTTCCTCAAGAAGCGCCCCAAACCAAAGGATGGCCAGGGGTCGTCCTCTGATGGCGGAATGGCCTCGGTCCGAAAGATTGGGAAGGTCTGTCGGCGGGGTGGAATCCGGTTGGGCAAGGGGCTGACTACCCAGGAGACCGGCGAGATGAGCCAAGCCGGCCCAGTCGAGGCGGCCCAGCGAGCCGAGACGTCGGCTACGGAGAGGGAGCTCTCTGGGGGGACCAGCAGCAGGGCCCTCTCGGAGTCGTCTGACGGTAAGCCTGACGCTGCCGGCGGCTCTAACTCAGAGCGATCGACCAGGCTCGCGGAAGCTGTGGCTGCCGTAATGAAGGGTGTGGCCTTGAAAATGATTCAATCCTCTAAAAACAAAGCCATACCCGCAGCCATAGCCTCAATTATGGCGGCAGCGGAGGACATATACTTCGGACCTCCATCGGACGGCATGTCCGAGATGCGGGTGGAGGTCACACGCTTGACTGCCGCCATGCGGCTTCTCTGAAAGAAGAATGCGGAGTTCCCAGCGGCCCTGGGTGGCCTCCGAGGGCCGGGCCCCGGGTGGTGCCTCGGGCGCGGCAAGGGCTGGCTGGGCTCGTGCCTGAGGGGAACCGGGTGTTAACTCTGGTACTGCAGGAGCTGGCTGCCTTTCAGAGTCAGTTTTCAGCCCTGTAGGCAATAGTCCTTCGCCCCCCACTAGCAGCGAGTCGGCCGGCCTCGGACCAGCAGCAGGGGGGGCCACTTATGCCGCGACCATGGCTGCCACGGCCAAATCGGCACCGCAGTCGGGACGGACCTCGGCGAAACCGGTGATGACCAAGGCCAAGAAGGGTGGTGTGGCAGCGCAGGTGGCGACGGCCCCAGCCGTGGTGCCAAGACGGACGTCTCCGCCTCCCAAATCTCCTCCAGCCGACGCCGAATGGAAAGTGGCCGGGGAGAAGAGGAAGGCGGGTAAGACTGCAAGGGTGGCCAAAAGGAGGGAGAGGCGGCAGCGGGCCAAGAAGCGGAACCCCGCGGCTAGGTTACGCGCCCCAAAGTCTGCAGCTATAGTGATCACACTACAGCCGGAAGCGGAGAAGAAGGGCGTGTCCTACCGCGACCTGCTCGCCAAGGCAAGGGCGGTGGTGAACCTGGCGGACCTAGGGGTAGCCAACGGCATCTGGATGAAGGTCGCTGCGACCGGAGCCCAGATGCTGGAGGTCCCTGGTGCAGTCAATAGCCAGACCGCAGACGCTCTGGCTGAAAGGCTAAGAGCGTCTCCAAGTGCGGACGAGGCCCGAGAGTCCAGGCCCACCAAGTGCGCTGAAATGCGCATGTTGGGCCTAGACGACTCAGTGAAACAATATAGTCTCGCTCTACTTTTATAAATACCTGGAGTGGCCCATTGGTTGAAGCCAACGGAGGTGCTATTAATGTCAAGGGTTTTGGTCTTGAAAGTAGACTGGTATTCTATATGCACTACATCTAAAAGGGCTCCATAGATTTTATTACGATTCTCATCTTCTACTATAGATGGTGTAATTCTACGATCTAAATTATTTTTAAATTTATTGCAACCACTAACTGTTATACAGCTAGTGGTTGCATTCTATTTTATGCGGCATTTTATGTAACGGCAAAGGGAAGCTAGCTAATAATCCACAGTGGTCTGACGTAAGTCACTTAACTCTAATTTATTTTTGACATCACAATCACTAAATATATTTATTATCAAGACAAGTTGACAAAAATGCCGTGATCCTAGTAGGTTCAAAAAACAAGTTAATTAAACTAAAAGATCTAAACAGATTGAGAAGGAATATAATATATTGTTAGCCGAAAAGTGATGTCACATCTGTCGAAAGGAGGGGAAGGCAGATGGCGGCCGCCGCGCGCCTATATAAGCCGCTGCACGCTCATTTTGGGACAACTTTTTCGTGGAGTAAACTTGATAAGGAGAACCTCTGCCCGTTTGGATAGCCAAATTTTGCTTTTATTAACTTTGTTTTGTAAAATTAGAAGTACCTTCAATTTTTGTATTTTCTTTTTGTGAATTTAAAATAATAAACCGTTATTTTCGTTCGTCGTTCTTTTTTTTTAAGTTATTTAGTTCTATTGTGCTAAAATCAGAGGTGGGATCGGGTCCTCACTTGTCCTGATCGTTTCCGCTCTCTGAATTAAAAGCAGTTTGGCTATTCAAGTTGAAAAGAAGGAGAAAACGAAAGTAACGGTTTCTTTTTTTTATTGTTATAAAAAATAACGGTCCCATTATAAGTACTGTGGGTATGTAAGTGGTAATTTTACATGGTAAAATAAACATCGGTAAAATCTGGTGAGTACGTTCCGATTTGTTTACTGTAGAAGACGATAGTGTGTTCAGAAATACATTGCTAACGTAGCTTTGTAGTCACATGTTATTTTTATTTTGCTTACTCTAAAGTTAATTGGCTATCTCTTCCAATTGTTTCGTTCAGTAAACTATTACAGGACTCTGTACTACTTGTGCATTGGTGAAAGCGTAAATATGCCTAACAATAGCCATAAAAGTAGAAGTCGAGATTCGCATTCTAGTATTCATGATACGAGCCCTAGCAAACATAACTCGCGTTCTAGACATACTAGAAAACGACGTAGGTCTTCTAACAATCTATTAACCGAACAGATGCAACAAATATTGGATCGGCTGACATCATTAGAGGAACGTGAGTTAAGTACTGGTGCATCTCTAGCGGCGCCGCTGCAGCCGCAGGAACCAGCTGCAACTACGGCAGGGCTTCAAGAGTCAGCCACTCCATCCTCACCGGGTCCTTCCGTAAGCGCTGCAGCTGATCGCGATGCTGGCGCGACCGATCGGATAGTCGAGGCCATTCGGTCAATCAACACGACGGTGAGATCTAACCAATCTTATTATATTTCACACTTCGATCCTAGCATCAATGATATAGACACTTGGTGCGAGGAAGTAGACCGTGCTAAGGTTTTAAATTACTGGAACGATAATGAGTGTCTATCTCGCATTGGGAATTGTCTAAAAGGTGATGCTAGGACTTGGCTCAACGAGTGGGTTACTAATGACCGTAGTTGGAGCAATTTTAAGAAAGAATTTAGACCTTTGTGCCCTAGGAAGCCGGACATTGCAAATATTTTATATGAAGTCATGAACACTAATTCTGACAAATATCCCACATACGCTGATTATGCTCGCCGATCGCTGCTAAGATTGCGCATAGTCAAAGGGTTGAGCGATGAGTTAATTTCAGCAATCGTGATACGAGGTGTTACAGATCCGCAAATCCGTGCTTCGGCAACCAACGCAAAACTAATGCCAAATGAACTAGTGGAATTCTTTTCGATTTATGTTAAATCAAACACGCCAATTAATAAGAAACCTAATTATACCTCGCGTAACGATAATATTTCAAAATCAAATAGTACAGGCACTCGCAAACGGCATTTTGAAGATGGTAAATGCTTTTCTTGTGGTCAACGTGGCCATAAGCAATCTAATTGTACTAAGAAACTTAAACCTAATTCAAGTAATGCCAATAGTGATGACAATGATCAAAAAAATCGCCCTATTCATACCCCGCATAAATCTGAACCGTGCAGTTTTTGCAAGAAACCTGGACATAAAGTCGAAACTTGTTTTGCCAAACTAAAATCTAGTTCTCGCAATACCAACAATGTAAATTTCTGCCACGAAAGCCCTGATAGTAAGAAGAAAGACATTGTTGTAGCAGTTATACAAGGGATCCCTGTTGATATCCTCATTGACAGCGGCTCATGTATATCATTAATTTCTTCATCCTTGTTGAAATATTTTAGATGCGTACGCAAGCCAGCTTTCAGAATTTTGAGAGGCATTGGTGGTTTAGAAATCGAGTCTACTTATTTTGTCACCTTGCCTATAGAATTTAATGAAATAACTCTGGAAGTAGACTTGCATGCCGTGTCCCCTGAGCATATGAACACCCCAATCATTGTTGGTACGGATGTATTGAACCGAGAAGGTGTCACCTATATCCGTACGCACAAGCAACAATGTCTTACTTACGAGCCCCGTATAATGCATAATGTTATGTGTGCTTCATTGTCTACACAGGCACCGATTAAGACTCTTTTAACTGGCCAAAATTTGAAAAAATTACTCTCTTTGATTAATGAATTTTCAAAATTCTTTATAACTGGTACTGCGACTTCCACTGTTAATACTGGCAGCATGTTAATTAAATTAAATAGTAGCACGCCGGTTACCTACCGGCCGTACCGGCTTTCATATCCTGAAATTTTGAAAGTTCGCGAAATTATTAAAGACCTTCTTGAAAAAAATATCATCCGGGAGTCTGAATCAGAGTATGCGAGCCCCATCCTATTAGTTAAAAAGAAGGATGGATCCGATCGCATGTGCGTTGATTATCGCAAATTAAATGAGATCACTGTTAAGGATCGATTCCCATTACCTTTAATTGACGACCACATCGATCGGTTAGGCAAACATAAATATTTCATAAGTCTTGACATGGCCACGGGATTTCACCAGATACCATTGGATACCGACTCTATACCGCTCACAGGATTTGTTACACCAGAGGGGCACTATGAATATTTAAAAATGCCCTATGGTTTGGCAAATGCGCCCGTCGTTTATCAGCGGATAATGTCAAAAACTCTTTCTCGACACCTGGAATCTGGTAAAGTCCTGGTATACATAGATGATGTGCTTATAATGTGTCACACGGTGGATGAAGGCCTATTAACCCTTCGTAAGGTTCTCCAGACTTTGACAAATTCGGGTTTTTCTCTTAATCTTAAGAAATGCTCTTTCCTATCAACTAAGATAGAATACCTAGGACGTACTATAAGTCAAGGTCAGGTACAGCCGAGCGAAGGAAAAGTCCAAGCCTTGGTTGAGGCGCCTATTCCAAAAACCGTTAAACAGGTTCGTCAATTCCTTGGCCTAGCAAGCTATTTTCGTCGGTATATACCTAGTTTTGCAACCAAGACGGCTCCTATTACAAAACTAACAAAAAAGGATGCACCTTTTGTCTGGGGTCCCAAGCAAGAAGAAGCACGGCAAGATATAATTTCACAACTTACGAGTGAACCTGTGTTAGCCATTTATGATCCTGATTTACCTATCGAGGTTCACACAGACGCAAGTTCGGTGGGCTATGGTGCAGTGCTTCTCCAGACTCATGAAAAAGGGTACAAACGGGCAGTTAGTTATTTCAGTAAGCGAACTCAAGGTGCTGAGCCGAGGTACCATTCCTACGAGCTCGAGACCTTGGCTGTCGTTAAGGCCTTGCAACATTATAGGCACTATCTGGTTGGTGCTCATTTCACAGTTATAACTGACTGTAATGCACTGAAAGCTACACAGCAAAAGAAAGATCTCTTGCCACGCGTAGCCAGATGGTGGATATACTTGCAGGACTTTGATTTTAAGTTGGAATACCGTAAGGGTACTTGTATGTCACATGCTGACTATCTGAGCCGCAACCCTGTGTATGTTTGTGAAGAACGTAGGCATCGGAATTGGGCTCAGATAGCACAGGCTGCTGATGAAGAGACCCAACAACTTCTACATAAACTGACGGACGGACAATTGGACACTAGGCATTATATTAAAAATAATGATTTGCTCTATTATAAGTATTGTCCAGTGGGGGAAGATCCTAGACTCTTATGTTTTGTACCCAGGGGTCATAGGCTCAGTTTGCTTAGAATTTTTCATGATGAACATGACCATCCTGGAGTTGACAAGACGTTAGAACTCATCAGGAGACATTTTTGGTTCCCTTCTCTTAAAGCATTTGTTCAAAAATATGTGGGACACTGCCTTATTTGTATAACGCATAAAAAGGTCCCCAGAGCCCCCCATCAACTTATACATTCGTGGGAAAAACCGGGTACCCCTTTTGAGGTCATACATGCAGATGCCTTAGGTCCGTTACCTCAGTCTAATGGTTACAAGTATGTGTTAATTGTTGTAGACGCATTTTCTAAATATTGCCTTTTATACCCTATGTTTGGTCAAGATGCTAACGAATTGAAAAGACTGTTTACCAATGTAGTTTCTCTGTTTGGTACTCCGAAATTAATTGTAGCAGACCGCGGCCGTATGTTCCAGAGCTCCGAATTCACGAGACTCGTAACAGAATTAGGCATTGACGTGCACCTCATCACTCCTGAGATGCATCATTCCAATGGGCAGGTTGAACGTTATTGCCGAACGTTATTGAACATGGTTCGCATAGAATGCAACCACCGGCAAAACGAATGGTCAGATGTTATGTGGCGACTGCAGCTGGTTTTGAACATAACGAAACAGAAAACCACTAAGTTATCTCCCTTGAATCTCCTGGTAGGCATCGAAGCAGCTACACCGCTCATACGGCATCTGGTCAGAGATGTTGCCCTGGAGAATTCTCATCCGAACCGCGAAGCGTTGAGAGAGATGCAGAGACAGAGAGCTTCCGAGCGTTTAAAGGCCAATCAGCAACAGCAAGACGCAACTGTTAACACTGATCGCAGAACTCCTCTGTTATTTGAAATTAACTCATTTGTCTTTGTTAAAAAACAGGCGCAATCGACTGGCAAACTTGACTCAGGCATGCGCGGGCCATACCGTGTGGTCAAGGTGCTTCCCCACGGTCGATACGAGCTGCAACTTCTAGCAGGCTCTTATGGAAAAGCGACCCAGGCTGCGGCAGAGTTTATGGTGCCGTGGCGAGGGGAATGGACTCCTGACACGTGTGCTACTTATTTCGAAGGTAATTTGTGCTACACTTATGATAAGCTAACGTCGTGCCTATGTCATGCAAGTGTAGAGATCATGTGGTATGCTAACGTCGTGCCTATGCCATGTGGAGTCGTGAGAAATATGCTAACGTCGTGCCTATGTTTCTTACGGGTGTTTTGTGTGAATGTGGTATGCTAACGTCGTGCCTATGCCATATGGAGTTGTGTGAAATATGCTAACGTCGTGCCTATGTTTCTCACTGTTGTAATGTATAACATGGTTCACAGTGGGTTGATGTGTCTCTAGTGAACCCGGAGACCCGACCTTACTGTGAAGCTAGATGGCTAACAGTGATGATGCGGTTGAGCTGTATGCAGCAGTTCAATTGCATTTTTACAATTAACGTAATTTCTGGAAAATGAATTTCCAGAAAATGATTTTCTAGAAATTGCGTGTTAACTTTGGGAATCAAAAAGTAAACAAGCTGTTTCTACTTTATTCTCAGGTGCAGACTGTAATGATGACGAGATGGAGTCCACGCCTGAGCAAGCTGTCGACGATGTGCCTTCTGGGGTGATGACACCTGAAACCGTACCAAGCATTTCCGGTGCAGCGCAGCCTCGGACACAGGAGCACGAGGACGTCCTCCGGTCAGGAGAGGCCGTGTTAGCCGAAAAGTGATGTCACATCTGTCGAAAGGAGGGGAAGGCAGATGGCGGCCGCCGCGCGCCTATATAAGCCGCTGCACGCTCATTTTGGGACAACTTTTTCGTGGAGTAAACTTGATAAGGAGAACCTCTGCCCGTTTGGATAGCCAAATTTTGCTTTTATTAACTTTGTTTTGTAAAATTAGAAGTACCTTCAATTTTTGTATTTTCTTTTTGTGAATTTAAAATAATAAACCGTTATTTTCGTTCGTCGTTCTTTTTTTTTAAGTTATTTAGTTCTATTGTGCTAAAAATATATATGATACTCAATGGTGTATTATCTAAAATACATCTAAAATATTAACATTAAGATTACGACATAAAATTATACATTTACTACATGATTTTAATTTATTGAGTGAATCCTCCATTACCGATTCGAAGCGAATAAAATCCCTAGAGGGGGTCGATAAACGCAAATTATAACGTAACGCTCGAGTTCAACACAAGACAAATCAATAGTGCGCTGGACGGACTGATTAACTAGATCTAAACATTGTTTTTATTTCAACTTCAACAAGAACTAAAGATCCACTGCGAATAGCACTTTTCCTCACATTTGCACTTTGCACGGTAATAAGTCATAATTGAAACGCACTATTTCATGTTCTTTCAACCAGTGTTCGGTCAAACATAACACCTGAACATCGCAGTATTCGATAATTAAACTTAACTCTAGCTCTTTGCGGACAGGCCCTGCATATTTTGATATACAACTTTCAACATATGCAGCTTACCCGTTGTCGCATCTAATAGTTTAAACTACTAGGCCTGTCAAAACTGGTATTAGTACCACTACTAACAGTATTCGATGGTACACTACAGTGTCATGTTGAAGATTGTATGCTACAAGATTAACAATTTGTCTTCTACAACTAGGTAGCAAATACATAGTCTAATTTGTCAGCTTGAAATCAATAATAAATTCATTACAATCAAAATATAAAATAGTGTCACTGTGACGACTAGTTCTATTATAAATTGACATATTTAAATTATAAATGTGCCTATTTTGCTTAACAGATGAGTATCGTGAATAAGGCATATACATTTACTACTAACTTTATTGTTAGTATAATGATAGATTCAGGTCATCATCATCATCATTTCAGCGGAAAGACGTCCACTGCTGGACATATATAGGCCTGCCCCAAGCTCCGCTACTTCAACCGGTTCTGTGCTTCCCGCATGTAGCGGACTCCTGCGGCCCTCACAAGGTCATCGGTCCACTTTGTGGGAGGCCTTCCAACTTTACGTCTTCCGGTACGCGGTCGCCACTTCAGAATCTTTCGGCCCCCGGCGGGCGTTTGACTACGACGGACTACGAAAAAGCCTTCGATTCGATCGAGACGTGGGCTGTACTGCACTCCCTCCAACGGTGCCAGATCGACTATCGGTACATCGAGGTGTTGAAGAGTCTGTACAAAAACGCCACTAGACATAGTGGCGTTTTTGGACTAATAAGTCCGACTCCAGGACCGGACCTCGAAACCTATCCTTCTGCAGCAAGGTGACGTTATCTCTCCGAAACTCTTCACCGTTGCGTCTGCGCTGGAGTATGTCTTCAAGGTTCTGGACTGGAAGGGGCTGGCATCAACATCAAAGGCGAGTACATCACGCACCTTCGGTTTTCCGATGACATAGTTGTCATGGCTGAGACCATGGAGTACCTCAATACAATGCTCGATGACCTCAGTAGAGTTTACGAAAGAGTGGGTCTTAAATTGAACACACACAAGACAAAGATCATGTCCAATACCCATGTTAAACCCACTATGATAAAGGTCGGAGGCGCTGCACTCGAAGTTGTGGACGAGTACGTTTACTTAAGACAGACTGTCTAGTTAGGTAGGTCCACCTTCGAGAAAGTGGTCAATCGTCGAATCCGACTTGGTTGGGCAGCGTTCGGGAAGCTACGCAATATCTTCTCGTCCTACTTACCGCAGTATCTCAAAACGAAAGTTATTGAGTGAGTGAGCCAGTGCGTGTTGCCAGTGATGACATATGGAACCGAAACGTGGTCGCTCACAATGGGCCTCATAAGAAGGCTTAAAGTCACCCAAAGGGCAATGGAGAGGGCTATGCTTGGAGTTTCCCTACGTGATCGAATCAAGAATGAAGAGATCCGTAGGAGAACCAAGGTAACCGACATAACCCGAAGAATTGCCAAACCTAAGTGGCAGTGGGCAGGGCACATTGCTCGCAGAACAGGTTCAGGTAAATCTTAATTTATAACAGCTGCACGGGCCAATCGAAGGCTACGCTTGCCGCGGTTGGTTCGTGTATGGGTGACCATCTATTACATTTCGAGACCCCTCAGTGCCTCGAAAATCACGGTAAGCCGTTGGTCCTTGCTGATGTGTAAATCTTACGACAGTTATTAAGAGTTGTTGGAAATCCAAAAGTCTGACAACCAGTCTTACCAAGGGGTATCGTGTTACCCAGTAACTGGGTTTTGGAGGTCAGATAGGCAGTCACGCTATGTAAAATACTAGTATTCAGCTGCATTCAGTTATCCAGGAAGCCGACCCGAACATAATTGGGAAAAGCTAGGCATATTGATTTTATGTTTTTATTATTGTATCAGATTAAACCTACCTTACCTTGTACTGCCGCGCTCGTACAAATGATGCCACAGTAATGATCAGTCGAGGCAGTACATACTAATACACTGTTACACTGTACAACCCTGCTTACGCCTTCAGGAAATAAAGAAGTGATGTGATGGTGGCACACTGGTTTTGCAATAACGTGAACTGCCAATGAAACATATATCTACTACTTCGTAGCTCTGTCCTAGCTTTGTAGCCAAGCTACGCACACAAATAGTTAGCGAGCGCAACTCATATAATACTTTGATTGCGTTGCGTAAAACGCTGGCAAAGTTTAAAGTAGTTTAAATGCGCAGGTTGGCGCGGTCCCAACTCCCAACCGACTAACTTACTTCAACACTCAATTTGTAAAATCAAACACAGCTGTTGCAGCAGCAGGTGCTACGTCTCAGTATATTTATCTTCTACTGATAAATATCTTACAATAATAGTACTTTCTCTTTTTGAGGTAAGTAACAAAAAGCTTAAAGGACACCATACAAGTCATCGCGATTTCTGTCTGAATAGGAATTTATTAAATAAATAAGAATGTCTTGCATATTTATAATATTTATAACTAGCGACCCGCCCCTGCTTTGTATGCTTTTAATAAGTTAACGAAACATCGACAATTCTGTATTATAATTAGTTATCATTATCATCTGCCTAGCCTTTTACCAACTAGGTTGCGGTCGGCTTCCAATCTAACCGGATGCAGCTGAATACCAGTATTTTATATGGAGCGACTGCCTATCTGACCTCCACAACCCAGTTACTGGGTAATACGATACCCCTTGGTAAGACTGTTTGTCAGACTTTCAGGCTTCTGACGACCTGTACCAACTGTCAAAGATCCACAAATGACAGCCGGGACCAACGGCTTAACGTGCTTTCCGAGGCAGGGAGGGGTCTTGGTGTGTAAAGATGGTCAAACATCCACGGACCAACCGCGGCAAGCGTAGCATAACCTGATCGATCGACCCGTGCAGCTATTGTAACTTATTAGTTATGTAAGTTGAATACGTCGCATCATGGGTGGCCAAGATACGAAACATCGGGTGTTCTTCACGATCCGACATAATTTAGGTAGGTGTGGGCACTGTTGTGGGTACTCGAACGAAAAGATAACTTGAATATAAAATAACTTTTATAAACTGGCGAGTAACAGATTAAATAAACATGTGCATCGAAAACAAACACGTGCGTTGGTACTGAGCGTTTGCCTAGACGGTCCGAGCTTGACTGTAGACTGACTCGTCTCTCCGCCCATTCTCGTTGCATCCTCGTCCACCGACGATCGTGTCCAAGCGGCAGGGCTCGCTTGCGTTTTCGGTTACATGATTATTCGTTTATATGATGTGTATCAAATTGTTAGATGGCGCTGTCCGCTGTACTTTGGCGCCATCAATCCACGCACGGCAAATACGTAATTATTGCTGGTTGTGCCAACATTCAAAATTTGTCTGATTGATATCCGCTTTCCTAGACCAATCCCTTTCCAGCACATGTCTCACGAGTGAATGAGAGGATTCGCATCGCCATTTTTTGTCGCGAAGAATTCTTCCGATTGAACCTCATCGGAAGAATTCTTCAAACACATGGCGTAGGCCCGCTCCGCTTCAAAATATTGATAACTTGGATTCACCGCATTTTCACCTGTAATAAGGCTTATAATCAAGTGTTTGTGTTTGTGTTTAACGTGTGAGGACAGTAACTTGAAGCCCAGCTGCCCCTGAACCGGTGCACCTGCGACGAGCGAGCACGTGGCTCCCGTAAAAGATTTGTGCTTTCCCTCCCTAATTATTTCCCGAATGTAGAATACAAATTATATTGTCCTACACCCAACGCAACTCGAATACCTATAGCCAAGCGTTTGTCAATCGTTAGTTCCGCATCGCAAATACAGTCCACTAAATTAGCTCTTCGCGCCACCATTTCTTTGTTCCTTCGAGCCGGATAGTTAGGTATTTGAATTAGGTAAATATTACTTGTACCTAGTTATTGCATTCGTATTTATTCCATATGGGATAAACGCACCGCACTGCAGTCTTAAACCTAACGCAATTCGTTATATGTTTCACCGCAAATCGTTCATCTATTACCCACATACGTAGCTATGGATCGCTCGTATTCATTCGCAAGTCCAAAAGTATCTGTATATCAGAAACAGAGACATAACCAAGTGGGTAAATTAGGTTTGATTTATTTCTAACTACCCAATTTAGGTACTTAGATATTATCCGCGTCACTGTTTTCCGCTGCTCATTATTGGCTAAAATAACTTTATTTTGTTTGTTTACCGTATTGATTGTGTGTCATAATTGTTCACGATGCCTCCAAACGACAACAAAGTTCAATTTAAACTTCTATTCTAAAAGCGACATGCTATTTTCCCACGTGCCGTTTATTTGTGATCATGCACTTAAAACAGGTGATCAATGGCTAGATCTCAGGAGATTCGTTTTTATGTTCTGTAGAAAACTTGGACAGTTTGCTATTCATGATATTAACGTTTTAGAGATACAATTAAATCCAGAATACGCTGTGAGTTATTATTAGCTTTAACGTCATATGATGATTTATTCTGTCGCATCAAACGCGTCGCGAGGAGCTTGGAAACGCTGTCTGTCTATCAGAGCCAGGCAAATCACACTCGCAATCGACCTAAATTACCGGCCAAAGTTGGCATCTGTTTATAGATAGTTTTGAAAACACTGTATCATAAAAAGTTATACTATCTGGTTGAAAAGTTAACTGGTAATGCTAAAACTGTTTGTGCCGATTTTAGGCCAAAAATGATTAATTAATTTTAAAAACTTTAAAGTCGAAATACGAAGACAAGATATTAGTAGCTACCACATATTATTTAGATCAGTTATTCGACTTGAAAAATATTACAGTTTGTAATGAACATAATTTAGAGAGGTTTTTAGATACTTTTGCATCATCTGTTCGCGCAGTAAAGAACCTGAAGCTTGATGACCTCTGCGACTTTTTGTTTTTGTTCTTGAAACTGTTCATATATTTCAAATGTTTTTTTTTTTCTTTATTTATTTTTAGGGGCATTTACGCATAGCGTATGTCAGTCCCATCGTATCCTAAATAATTGTATTTTCACAACACGTGGGCCATGAATAGTCAAATGTTTTGCATTCACGCAGATCTAGGTAGTGATACCAATAACACTAACGTTGTTCCATTGCTATGTGCGTTTATGTCGCATAAAGATATAAAATCTTATTCAATTTTGATGCAAATAATTAAATCATAGCTGCCAAAGTGGCAACCAGTTAAAGTAACTGTGGATTTCGAAGAGGCTGTGATTCAAGCCTTATCCAAGACATTTCCTAATACAACTGTGAAAGGGTGTTTTTTTCATTTTACCAGATGTTTGAGAAGGAAAGCAAGAGCGTTGGGTTTGAACAAATCTAAGCTTCCAATAGATCCTTCTCTTATCAAATGACATGACAAACGAAGGTTGGGCCTATATTCTTGGCGAAATGCCATCTAATGTTAAAAATATAATACAATTTCAGAAATATATGTCTAAACAATGGGTTGACAAGCAACGAATATGGTGTGTATATGCAGAGAGACACCGTACGACAAATTCTATGGAAGGTTGGCATCGCAAAATAAATAAGAAAGTTACAAAGGCAGAAGTAATTTTTTTTTTAATTTGGTCTATATTAATAGACGATGCTACAGTAAATACTGTACGAAATGATGAAGTAACTTCATCGCGTAAACGTAAAACTAAAAATATTGATAACGGTATCTTGAAACAAAAAATCAGATGGAACTCATAACTGGCGACATCTCAGTAGGACATTTTTTGGAAAAATTGAGTTAATTTTTTCTAAAAAGATAAACTAAAAATTTAAAACAGCTTTTGTTTATTTTTGCCTGGAAAGTGTTTTTATTTTAATTTTAAATACATAAGAAAATTAAAACATAAATACACATTTAGTTTTTACTTAAACCCATTCATCGGTTCTTGCAGTGTGAAGTCTAATTGTCATTTTCACATGCACCTGGTGTACCCACCCTGCTGGCTGATTCACCGTCGCAATCACATAATCAGTACTCGCCGGTCGCTGTCCTATGGAACTACTGGGACATCATTTAAAAAAATATAATGGTATCACTTGTCCCATGGGACTAATGGGACATAATTTAAAAAATGTGTTAGTATCAGTTGTCCCATGGGACTAGTGGGACATATTATCCCACTTGTCCCATCATGGGACTGGGTCAATGGGACTAGTGGGACGGACCGTAAAATTCAGTCCGAATTATCACTACAAAATCTCTTTCACGTTGCTGGCATAGATAATCCTACCGATTGTCTCTCCCGTGGATTGCTCCCTTCGCAAATTTTAGATCATCCGCTGTGGTTCTGCGGTCCGCCTTTGATTCATAATGTGCTTGAGGAATGGCCGGTTAAGCCCTTTAACCCAGGTGCCGTTTCAGAACCACCCGAGGAGAATTTAATAAGCATTCGCTTGTAGTTCGGTTACACGTGAAGAGTCGATTATTTTATCGTTGTCTAATCGCGTCTCGTCTTGGTCGAGACTTTTGCGTTGTGTGGTGTATGTCTGTCGTTTACTGAAACTGTTACCCACACGCGGTAATATAACCGCCGCTGAACTATATAAAGCTGAGTCAGTCGTGCTTCGTGAATTGCAGAGATTTTATTTCGGATCAGAATTTAGTAGTTTAGACTCCAACAAACCTTGTAGTCACGCTTTTCAACATTTGAAACCTTTTTTGCAGAATGGTCTCATTGAAGTAGGTGGTCGTTAGACAAATTCCGATTTAGGATTTGAACAAAAGCATCCAGTAATTTTACCTCGCAAGGACCATATTTTAGATCTGAATGTAGATTATCATAATAAGTTGAATTGTCACGCAGGTCCGGACTTGTTGATGGCTATCCTTAGACAAAAGGGATACTTTCCGCTCGCAATTTGATTCGCGCTAAACTGCACAAATGTGTGCCCTGTTTTAAGCTTCACCCGCATTTTATCGCGCCTGAAATGGCCGATCGTCGCTCTTACCGTGTTGTTTAATCCGCTAAACCTTTTGTACATACCGGTACCGACTTCGCTGGCCCGTTTAGGGTAACTATTACCCGTGGTCGTGGTATACGCTCCACGAAAGCTTACGTTTGTCTATTTATTTGTATGACAACTCGTACGGTTCATATAGAAGTGATCGGTGAATTAAGCACGCAAAGTTTTGTGTCCGCAGTTTAAGCGGTTCTTGTCGCGCCTTGGTCCCGTCAAACGTTTACATTCGGACAACGGTACTAATTACGTTGGAGCTCGCCGTAGTATCGGAATTACGCGCATTTTGCGGTAAAAGTATTGTTGGGGTAAGTTCGCTCATGTTATGGCCGAGAATCGTATTGAATGTCATTTTAATACGCCCGCTGTTAGTCACTTTTGTGGTATTTGGAGACTAATATTAAGAGCCTCAAGTCGCATCTGTGCCGCGTCGTAGGCGTACAGATTCTCTCTTATGAGGAGCTGAGTACTGTACTCGCTCAGATAGAGGCAGTAATGAATACTCGCCCACGGTGTCAAACTCTGTTAGTGACCCGTCGGAGTCTTTAGCTATAGCGCTGGCTCATTTCTTAACCACGACTCCTCTTAAGTATTTGCCCGCTATGGATGTTGATAAAGACTGACTGCATCTCCTAAAGCATCACGCTCTTTTAGATAGATTAGTTCAATCCTTTTTGAAGGCGTTGGAGAACAGATTATTTGCACACGCTGCAGTCGCGTCAAAAATGAAATACTCCATCGAATCCAGTCACCGCGGGTACTATGGTAGTTTTAATGACCGAGTGTGCGCCCCTTCTACACTGGCCTCTAGGTATAGTGGAGGAAGTTGTCCCTGATTCAAAGGGAGTAACGCGTATAGTAAGAGTTAAAACCGCATTCGGTTCGTATTTACATCCGGTTATTCGCCTTCAAATTAGTTTAGTAGTCATAGTAACGCTGTATATATAGTTTAGGAATAGGTTAGCAGTTAGAGGTTACCCCAGAATTTAGTTATTTGATTAGTTTCGCTTATTGTTTTTGAAGGTAACCCTTCAAACCGTGGGGGGGGAGGAATGGTTGCGCCAACATTCAAAATTTCCATCCATTATCATTCATCCGCTATCCTAGACCAATCCCTTTCCAGCACATACCTTGCGACTGAATGAGAGGATTCGAACCGCCAGTTTTTGTCGCGAAGAACTTTTCAGATTGAACCTCATCCCGAAAGCATGGCGTAGGCTCGCTTCGCTTCAAAATATTGATAACTTTGGATTCTCCGCATTTTCGCCTGTAATAAGGCTTATAATCAAGTGTTCGTGTTTAACGTGGGAGGACAGTAACTTGAAACTCAGCTGCCCATGAACCGGTGCACCTGCGACGATCGAGCACGTGGCTCCTGTAAAAGGTTTGTGCTTTCCCTCCCTAATTATTTCGGGTTGTATTCTATTGTCCTACACCCACAGCAACTCGAATACCTATCGCCAAGCATTATTGGAGCGCCAAGCGCAAAGGAAATTGGAGATGAGGTATGGCGAGTTATTTTACTGCCTTGGCATTTGAGGCATTGGCGTGGCCACTCCCTACAGTTTTTGCGTATCTCTGGCCACAAGTACCTCTGCGCGACCAGTCGCACTGTAGTTGTTCTTCCAGGGTGACTTAAATTATGGAGAGAATTGAAGACTTGTCGTCGAAAATCTGGCGTGATATACGGACGTGGTGGCTGAGTTGATACGTCGCAAAAGACCTCAATTGGTGTTCCTGGTATGTTAACTTTTTGTAGTTTGATTGAAGACCCTTTTTTTTAGCAGACTTTGCAGTTCTTCATCGTCATTCCGTGATTGTGCTAGGGCGTTATAGTCGATGCCTTGAATACAATACAAATACAAATACAAATACAAATACAAAATAGTTTATTGTGACAGATAGAATATTACAATACATTTGAACGTGTTTGGAGCCTCCTTTTAAGCAAAGATGCCTGTATTAGAAGGCTCCGCTCTTTTACATCATTATCGTAATGACCTCCTCTATTCTTGACAAGGCATCAGCGACGACGTTCGGCTTTCCGGGAATGTAGCGTATGTCGGTTATGAATTGCGCTACAAGGTGATATATAATCGCTTGCTACGGTTCTCCGACCAGATCATTATGAACGAGCAATTTGGCTTTCGTTCCTCTCACTCCACGGTACAACAATTGGCACGAGTCTCTGAACACATTTCATTTCATCTTAATCTTAAGCAGTCTACCGGTATGTTCCTTCTGGACATTGAAAAAGCCTTCGACACCACGAGACAAGGGCCTGTTATACAAGCTTATAACTTGCGGCATTCAAATAGAGCTAGTAAAACTTATCCAATCTTACCTTAGTAACCGCAAGTTTGTGGTCCATATTAGTACTGTTAGGTCTTCGCCCCGAACGGTGTCAGCAGGAGTTCCTCAAGGCTCAGTGCTCGGTCCCTACCTTTTCATTTTGTTCGTGAGTGACGTTCCTGTACAGGTCCGTACTCACTTGGCTTGTTTTGCCGACGATACAGCATCGTATACAAGCGATAATGACATGGAAATTATCATAAGTAGACTTCAACTGTCGCTTGAACTACTTCAATCTTATATCAACAAGTGGAAACAGAAGCTGAATGAGTCCAAGACTGGGGCGATACTTTGCTGGGCAACTGATTGCATGAAGTGCGGAAGTTTGCTATCTTGGTGTTACTCTAGACAAAAAGCTCAGTACTATACTTAACCGAAAAAGTAAACTCAGCGCTAACACCAAGCTTAGGTTATACACCACCCTAATAAGACCTTGCCCAACTTAAGTACCAACTGTTTTAACGTGGCAAGCTGAATCGTCATCACATTGCAGTACTTGCTGAGGTGGTTGGGTAGCAGGTGGAAACGCGTCGTGTATGCCGCTGTGTTTTGTGAGTTTGTGGGGGTGCGGGCGCGGGCGCGTGCATACACAAGACTCGTGCAAATGATATAGGTGTCCGTTGGCATCGTTGCCGCGCTGGATGCGCTGCCCTGCAAGCGTGCGCCGCACGTGCTCGCTCCTCGGCTTGTGTTGAATAATTCAGGTGCCACAGCTTCGCGATCTCTCTGATAACATTAGAAAATGTGGCGAATACGTGCCGCATACACACTGCTCAAGTGTTCATACTGCGACTGTTGCTCGTTCACGTAAGTACGAGTCGTTGCGTCCTTCTCAATTTCTTCGCCCCGTACTATAAAGAGTGCATATTATTGTGTAGTAATCATCTTTGTTTAAAACAAGCAGTTGGATGATGAATAATCAAAATGGTAAGATTCCGACAACTTCTCAAGTCAATTATAATATTGTGTAAGCAGTGAGGGCAAATACAAAGGAACTTCATTAATAGCGAGCGGGTGGGGGCCGAGGCGAGGTGTGGGGCAGGGGGATGTCCACTTATAAATCGAGGTGCGGAAACGTTCGTGGTCTCTCAAACATGTCGCCTCTGCCTAAAACGGACACTTATTTGTGAATACTTGGTATAATAATGCATATAAATAAGGCATAGACATGTTGCAGTAGTAGGTAATTCATCTTTGATATTTCTGCATTAGTGGTCGTTCCCCAGGGCAGCGGTACGGGAACGTTCTAGCGGTATTAAACTACCCAGGTAAACAATGTATTAAATCCATAATAAATTGTTTTCTATTGGTTTATGCGCCGCACACCATTAAAGCTTAGTCGGCAGTGCGTGCAGTCCATAAAGATAGAAAGACACTGCCGACCCTACCTAAATCAGATAAATATTTAAATTAATACTCAAAATCAAAATCAAAAATCAAAATCAAAAGTCATTTATTCAAACTAGGCTGAGAGTCAGCACTTTTTGAACGTCAAAATTACATAAGACAGTCCCCCCAAAAAGCCCGCCCTTCACCACTTCCTAGTGCTTTAGCTGGGAAGAAGAAGTGGCGCAACAAACTCCCCAGCAGCACAGCTGTCTGTTATGTTGGAAGAACTTGATTCTATACAATAATAGCATATAACCATCATTCAACGATAAATGAAAATTTAAATAGTAAAAAATAAAAAAATAAACGGTTTATGCAGTCAAGTTAAATAAACAATGATATGAAGTAATTCATATGACCTGTCAGTAGTTAAGCTAATTCTGGTGAAAGAACATAAACGTTGTCTTGAGTTAATCACAGCGACCAACAATTCTTATCGTTTAAGTAGTCGTTGATAGAATAGTATGCCTTCGAACAAAGATTTGATTTTACTTTCGCTTTAAACGCATTAAAATGTAAATCTAACAAAGAAGAAGGAAGCTTGTTATAGAAAGTTATACCAAGCCCAGCAAATGAGTTATGAACCCTATGAAGCCGGTGAAAGGGAGCACGTAGTTTGTCCTTATTTCTAGTATTAATATTATGAGTATCACTGTTTTTAGTGTATAAGTGTATATTTTGCCTAATATATAAGATGTTAGCGAAGATGAATTGTGATGCCACCGTGAGAATACCAATATCTTTAAAAAATTCTCTCAGAGAAACTCTAGCACCTAGTTGGTAAATTGCACGAATAGCTCGTTTTTGAAGAACAAAAATATTTTGAATGTCAGCCGCTTTACCCCACAGCAGAATGCCGTAGGACATAACGCTATGAAAATAACTAAAATAGACTAACCGAGCTGTATCAACGTCAGTGTATTGTCTTACTTTGCTGACGGCGTAAGCGGCCGAACTGAGCCTTCCCGCTAGGCTTGATATATGTGATCCCCACTGAAGTTTGGCATCTACTGTTATGCCAAGAAAAACGGCCGATTCTACAGTTGCAAGCACCTCATCATCTAAGACGATGTTGGGTCCCAGATTTCTTACATTCGGTAAAGCGAACTTTATACATTTAGTTTTCTTGGCATTGAGAACTAGATTATTCGTGGTAAACCAATGCGTAACCCTTGAGAGTGCACTGTTTACGTCGTCAAAATCTTGTCTATTCCTGTCTACTTTAAAGATAAGAGAGGTATCATCAGCAAACAGTACAACGTCACAGATACCCTTTAAATAGAATGGTAAATCATTAATGTACACTAAGAATAAGAATGGACCCAGTATTGAGCCTTGAGGTACACCTAACTGAACTGGTAGCCCGGACGATTTCACACCATTAATATCTACACACTGGTGCCTATTATTTAAATAAGAATTTATTACGTTGAGAGCTTCATTTTGAACACCGTAATGACGTAGTTTACGCAATAGCGTGTCATGGTGCACGCAATCAAATGCTTTGGAAAGATCACAGAAAACTCCAATGGCATTTTGTGAGTTCTCCCATGCGTTAAATATGTGTTTCAGCAGAGCAACACCCGCGTCTGTAGTTGAACGACCTTTTGTAAAGCCATATTGTTCATCATGAAGGAGGCAATTTAAATTAAAATGTCTTAGCAACTGCTTGAGTATTAACTTTTCAAATATTTTACTAAATGCCGGTAAGATAGAAATAGGCCTAAAATTTCCAACGTTATTTTTATTACCTGATTTAAATAATGGTATGACTTTACTACTCTTCATGAGGTCGGGAAAAGTTCCTAAGTCAACACATTTATTAAAAGTAATAGCTAGATAGGGGGCTACGATATCGATTATATTACTTAAAAGTTTAATAGAGATTCCCCAGTAGTCACCAGTGTTTTTAGACTTAAGTGTGTTAAAAATACTAACTACATCACGAGGCGTTACATGTTCGAAACTAAATAAGCGACCACATTTGGGCACACTACTATGCAGAAGGTTTTCCGCTTTAGACGAGGACGAACTTAAGTTGCGAGTCGTAGTTAAAGGTATGTTGGCAAAAAACTCATTAAATGCCTCAGCTACGTCAGCAGCTTCAGTAACTAATTTGTTGTTGACCATAATCTCTAGTTGTTCTTCCTGTTTAACCGACTTACCCGTTTCATTATTAATAATTTTCCAAGTGGTTTTTACTTTATTATTGGAATTTTTTATTGTATCGCTTAAAAATTTTGATTTAGCAAAAACACAGATTTTTTAAAATAATTTTGAATAATTTTGGACATACTCTAGAAAAGGACTATCAAACCTGTATTTTTTCTCACCATATAACTCGTATAGTCTCGCTCTACTTTTATAAATACCTGGAGTTGCCCATTGGTTGAAGCCAACGGAGGTGCCATTAATGTTAATGGTTTTGGTCTTGAAAGTAGATTGGTATTCTTTTTGCACAACGTCAAAAAGGGATCCAAAGATTTTATTAGGATTCTCGTGTTCTGCTATAGATGGTGTAATTCTATATGCTATGTTATTTTTAAATTTGTTGCAACGACTAGCAGTATATGGCCTGCATTCTACTTTATGTGGTTTTTTATGTAATGGTAAAGGAAAGCTAGCCAATAATCCACAATGGTCAGATGTCAAGTCAGTTAATACTAATTTATTTTTGGCATCACAATCACTAAATATATTATCAAGACAAGTCGACGTAGAAGCCGTGATCCTAGTAGGTTCTAAAAACAAGTTAGTTAAATTAAAAGATCTAAACAGATTAAGAAGTCTAATACTTATTGGAGTAACATCTAAAATATTAATATTAAAATCTCCACACAAAATTATACTTTTATTACTTGATTTTAACTTATTGAGTAAATCCTCCATTCCCGATTCGAAACGAATGAAATCCCCAGAGGGTGGTCGATAAACGCAAATAATGACGTATCGCTCGAGTTCAACACAAGACAACTCAATAGTACGTTCAATAGAAAGATTAACTAAATCTAAACGTTGTTTACATTTCAACTTGTTTGAAACAAGGACTAAAGAACCACCGCGAATAAAAGTTTTTCTTACAAATGCACTTTGTACGGTAAAATTATCATCATTAATAAACACTACTTCATGTTCTTTCAACCAGTGTTCAGTTAAACATAACACCTGAACATCATGGTTTTCCATAAATAAGCTTAACTCTAGCTCTTTGCCGGATAGACCCTGCATATTTTGATGAACAACATTCAACATAATATGCGGTTTATCTGTTGTCGCACCTAATTGTTTAAACTACTAGGCGTATCAAAAGTAATGTTAGTAGCACTACTAACAGTAAGCGATGGTAAACTACAGGTACCAGTGTCATGGTGTAAATTGTATGCTAAGAGATTAGCAATTTGTCTCCTACTACTAGGTGGCAAATACATTGTAGAAATTGTCAGTTTGTAATCAGAAATAAATTGATTACAATCAAAAAATAAAATAGCGTCACTGTGACGACTTGTCCTATTAAAAATTAACATATTTAAATTATAAATGTGCCTATTTTGCTCATCAGACAAGTAATGTGAATAAGGCAATGCACAGAAAATAAATTTACAATTATTGGTCTCATTGAGACGTATCATCAATTGGACACATTTAATTATGTCCTTTTTTCTAACATTTAAGCTATCCCCGCATAATAATATAACAGTTGAACCGGGGTTTAGCTTTGACAGTTTAATATTACTTATTAATTGGCTAATACTGGCACCGGGGTTTAGCTTTGACAGTTTAATATTACTTATTAATTGGCTAATACTATTTTATAAATAAGCAAAAATCTTTATTAATAAATTAGCTCCAACTGTCGAGCGTCGGTCGTATGATTAGTATTATCGATCGATCGGTTCGTTTGTACAATTTGACGCAACATCGCATTGCGATCCACTAGCACCGCTGAGTGCCTCGGGAGAAACACGAACTATTCGCTTCTTAATGTTTATATGTGTGCTCTCGTGGTCATGCAGATTTATGGGTGTGCGTTCCTATATATACGTGGCACATAATGTAACAATTAACGCACATAATGGCATAAGGTAGTCACTGGCTTTGTACGTTTTTTTACAACACGACGAATTACGAAACTTACCGAAGTTTTTCGAACAAGGTTGGTTATGCGACTATTTTAAAAAGTAGCATTGTTTCATTGAATTGTCGCTACATAAACAACCATAACTCTTTTGTCGTGTCTTTTGTCGATTTTCTACCTTCTGACGTTTTGTAAGTGTCCTTGCAGGTTTATGTGAAATAAAATATTGTGATTTTGATTTTTTTAAATTGTTTGTTTTGATTTATTTGTTTTGGTTGTGACTTGTGAGCAATGATAACATGTATTTAGGATTTTAACGTTGATAACAGTGTGAAAAATAGATAATATTCACGGTGAAAATTGTTCAGGTGGTGTGTGTCTAGAGAAAATAAAGAAATATGCATTTTCGGAACTATCTTTCGGTGAAAATAATAAAATAGCAAGTGATCGTGAATTATAAACCTAACCCTTTTTTAGAGTCCGAAATTACTCCGTCCATTAGTGAAAACCGTATGAAAATTCGTTCGGCAGTTTTTGAGTATATTGCGTTCTAACAGACAGACGCGGCGCGGGACTTTGTTTTTTCATAATTTATGTTGTAGTGATGTAGTGATAGATATTACTTATTACATTATTTATAATATATGTACTGTACCTATGTCGTCTATGTGTATGTCTCAGTTAATTAACAACACGGTTTATAGTACAACATTACATTATTTACTGGTTCCTTATTAAAGCGGGCAACCTTAGAAATGTTAAACGTAGCGGATAAAGTACCAAAATCAATTAATGAATTAGGAACAACATGATAGATTATGATATTAATCAAAGAGCGCAGCTATCGAGACATGACGTTGATGAAGTGGTCCACGCACGGAGCAAATCGTGACGAATGGTGACACGCTGGCGTTCGACCAACCGACGAGCGACCGCCCGACCTACATATCCGGCAGCGTCGCCGACGAGCCAGCACCAAAGCGCGTGGCGTGCGCGGTCCTCACCGCCGCCAACGCCGCCGCCGGACGCCCGCGCCGCATCCGTCGCACGCCTCAGCTGACAGGATTGGATAGGTCATAATAATGTCCCTAAATGTTAATTAATATACTTTCTGTTCTTTGTGCATGTGATCAAGATCAAATTAAATTCTCTAATCTGTATTCTCCTATCCTACTTCCTACTAATAATGTTATAGATGTGAAAGTTTGTATGTTTAGATGTTTGTTAGTCAATCACGCTAAAACTGCTTGAACCGATTTAGATGAAATTTGGCACACAGATAGACTATAACCTGAATAAACACATAGGATTTTTATCCCGTTATTACGTTTCCGTGGGATAATTTCGCACTGACAAAAGCTGGTATTATAACATATATTTGCTTTATGCGTAGTAGCGTAGGAGCGAGCAAAAAGAAAAAAGCCAGAAAGAGCGGTAAACGAAAGCGAAGTATTATCGCGGGCGGGCGATTCGTTGCGACGCGGTGCGTGGTGGGGCGGCAGCCGAAATATCACGCCGACGGAGTGGCGTGCTCAACCTAACACGATTAGTTTATTATTACAGCGTTTACCTTTTTCTTTAACTGAACACCGACTGGATCACTATGCAACCACGCTCGAGATCACTCCGTGCTGCCTTGTACAACACGCGTGACGCTCACCAGCCGACGCAGCTTATTCGCGCGACACGTGTGCGCCGCGTGATGACGTCACTCGGGAAGTAGGGCACGTATTGTGTGCCGCGAGCTCAGCGTGCTCTAAATACTATGCAGCGCCGCACAAACATGTGCCTTGTTCAACTGTACTGACAGCAGTCAGCAGGTAAACAGAGCAGCTGTCCTCGCGCCGCGCACGCACACATACACACACGCACACTCCACAGCAGGTGTACCGTGTACGCTGTGCTCCGCTGAAACAATGGTTGGCGCCTTGGAAACGTGACTTCGCAGCAATTCGGCTCACAAGTTGACTCATTATACCGCGCGCGGGTTTTTGTCAACAATTCGTTAAAACTTGCCGCCGCCATTTGTAAACTCGTTCAATATAAAAAGTAAGTTATCGTTAACGTATTTTTCCGAGTGCTGAGTTGCTGGCACGTAGTGGTAGGGAATCGGGTAGGAGTGGGGGAGGCTGGCTGACTGAGTGCTGGCTCGTTGATTTAACAGATTCCTTAGAATATTTAAAATTGGTCAGACAGATTCAAATAAAAAGGTTAAATCTCAAAAACTAGACAAAACTAAGTACCTACTTGTGAAATGTTATTTTGGTGCACGGTTTCAACCATTCTGGGTCGACATTGTCAAGAGTAGCCGCCGCGTCGCAGTGAGGTGATAGGAACACACCCGGTAGGCTGCCGGGGAGTTGTAAACGGCGCAGGCGACTGAATGACTCGACGACGTGACAACGTGACTAGTGAAATGGATCGCAATTAATATACGCTCTATGTGCGCACTGGCGTAGACGAGATAATGAGTTCAGTAGAGAGCTACTGAGTAGTTGTGTGGAGTGTGGCTCGCCGCTCGCTCACAGACGCGCTGCGAATCACTCTCCGCTGCGGTTATTGTAATCGTCTTTTGCTCCCGATTGCTCCCGACTGCTCCCGGCTGCTTATGATTGCTCTTAGGCGTCGCGGTCGTGTTGTGGAGCCATAAATAATATTAAAAGACTTATTGCTCCCTCGTTGGCATTCGAAAGCGGTGTGAGAGTGATTCGTGCGACATTTTACAGCGTTTAGTTAAATTGATCGAATAATTTCCATGAGTTATATTTTTATAGGTCGTTGTGTACCCGTACCTCTTCTGAAACATTACAGTGTTGTTATGTTCTCCATGACGAGTATATACAAATCATCGTGGAAAAACTGTCCGCAACAGCTAACGTTCCCATTAAGAATTTTATTCAAAGTCAAAGACAAAGCATTTATTTCAACTATTTGAAATTGAAAGTGCCTATTATGTGCATAGGCACATAATAGGCACTTTTGAACGTCAACATTTGCATTAAAACAGAATTTATTCTACTCGCCCCTTCCAAAATGTAGTTTCGTATGGCGAAGAATGGGCAAGAAACTCCACCGTTACTCTTTTAAAATGTTTTAAGCACAATATTTAACATACATTCATTTTATAATATTTGTGAAAACGATGCACCCAGAATAAAATTACCATACCAAAGTAAAAAGGTAAAAAGCATGAAAGCGAAGCAATTACAGATAAATAAATCTTATGATAGATACATGGTGCTCACATATTTACAAACATAGTAAAAGTAAGTATACGATTTTCCTAGAATATTAACAAGTAATAAGTCAGTGTGTGAGTGTTGGGGCACATTTAAAATAACATTAAATGCTAAACATACTCGTAGCATAGTATTTTATCACCACGTGCAATATCAACTGTTTATCATTTTGTGTGATTTGAATATATTTTGTTGTAAATCGTAAATAAATAAAACTCATGAAGATTATATCTATTGGGTGCCTTGTAATTTGACCTGTGGACGGACATGATAATATGGTCCATTTGCAATAATTAAGCATCCCATAAAACCTAGGCGAAAATTCATGGGATTTGAGAAACCCAATTGTTATGTATTTTTGAAAATTTCCCACAATGCGTCACTAAATGTCACTTTTCTCGAAACTCTGAATTTTAATAGTCTTCTTTGTTATTCCAGTGGGTACCTAATAATTTAAGAAACCTTTTGATGAAACCAAATTTTCAGAAATATCAAACAGTTAAAAGTTAAAGAAAGAAGTTTACCAACCATTTTCAAACATCATCTACGTACATGGACCACACCAGTAACATCAGAGCTCAAATTTCTACTGTGAATCAAATCAAATCAAATCAAAAGTCGTTAATTCAAACTAGGCTGAGAGTCAGAACTTTTTGAACGCCATAATTACATTAGACAGTCCCCCAAAACGCCCGCCCTTCGCCACCTCCTAGTGCTTTAGCTGGGAAGAAGAAGTGGTGCAATAAACTCCCCAGCAGCACAGCTGTCTGTTAAGTTGGAAGAACTTGATTCTATACAATAATAGCATATAATTTACATTCAACAATAAATGAAAATTAAATTCATTTCAGCCGAAAGACGTCCACTGCTGGACATAGGCCTCCCCCATGCTCCTCCACTTCGACCGGTCTTGTGCTTCCCACATCCAGCGGATTCCCGCGGCCTTCACAAGGTCATCGGTCCGCCTTGTGGGAGGCCTTCCCACTCTACGTCTTCCGGTACGCGGTCGCCACTCCAGAACCTTTCAGCCCCATCGGCCATCTGTTCTGCGAGCAATGTGTCCTGCCCACTGCCACTTAAGTTTGGCAATGCTTCGGGCTATGTCGGTTACTTTGGTTCTCCTGCGGATCTCTTCATTCCTCATTCGATCGCGTAGGGAAACTCCGAACATAGCCCTCTCCATTGCTCTTTGGGTGACTTTAAGCCTTCTGATAAGGCCCATTGTGAGCGACCACGTTTCTGTATCATAGGTCATCACTGGCAACACACACTGGTCAAAGACTTTCGTCTTGAAACACCACTGCGGTATATGGGACGAAAAGATATTGCGAAGCCTCCCGAACGCTGCCCAGCCTAGTCGGATTTGACGATTGACCTCTTTCTCGAAGTTTATTCGACGAGCTACCTAACTGGACAAATTGTCCTAGGTAAACGTACTCGTCCACAACTTCGAGCGTAGCGCTTCCGATGGTCATGAGAGTGGGTGTTACATGGGCATTTGACATGACCTTTGTCTTGCCCATGTTCATTTTTAGAACCACTCTTTCGGAAGCTCTACTGAGGTCGTCGAGCATTGCACTGAGGTCCTCCATGGTCTCAGCCATGACCACTATACCATCGGCAAATTGAAGGAGAGAGAGGACAGAACCTTGAAGACATCCTCCAGTGCAGCGGTGAACAGTTTCGGAGAGATAACGTCTCCCTGTCTCACACCTCGTTGCAGAAGGATAGGTTTCGAAGTCCGGTCCTGGAATCGGACTGACATAGTGGCGTTTTCATACAGACACTTCAGCACCTCGATGTACCGATAGTCGATCTGGCACCGTTGAAGGGACTGCAGTACAGCCCATGTCGTGATCGTATCGAAGGCTCTTTCGTAGTCCACAAACGCTAAGCAGAAGGGCAAGTTATACTCTTCGGTCTTCTGTATAACCT
Organism: Polymixis lichenea; assembly: GCA_949091785.1. NCBI lineage: Eukaryota > Metazoa > Arthropoda > Insecta > Lepidoptera > Noctuidae > Polymixis > Polymixis lichenea. The sequence goes on along the minus strand of OX420948.1, from coordinate 23,646,352 downwards.
GTCGCAGCGTATGTATGTGGTCTACGGTGCTAAAGCCTTTACGGAAGCCGGCTTGTTCGGGAGGCTGGAAGTCGACAAACCTGCGCGCGAGACGGTTCGTGATGACTCTCGAAAACAGCTTGTAAACATAGCTCGGAAGTGAGATGGGCCTATCATTCTTAAGAAGGGTATTGTCACCCTTCTTAAAGAAAAGTACCACCACACCTCTGTTCCATGCTTGTGGCGTTTTGTTCTCGAGTATGACGAAATCAAACAGCTTCTGGAGGGCCTTAAGTACGGGTTTTCCGCCGGCCCTCAGGTGTTTGGCCGTAATTCCGTCATCACCCGGCGCCTTGTTGTTAAACTGTTTCAGAGCCATCCTAATCTCGTACAAGCTAACGTCTGGAATATCTTCGGTGTAGTGTTGGGTCAATCTGGCTCTTGGGTCGTTTGCCAGATTCGTAACAGGGTTGCTTGTTGACATGTATAACTGTCCATAGAACCTCTCCATCTCCCTCAATAGCTGAGGCTTGGCGGATACGATCCTGCCATCATCAGTTTTCAGTTTCGCAAGCTGACACTGCCCAATATACAGATCTCTTGTAAAGATCTTGGAGCCCTTTTTCCGCTCTATCGCGTCTTTGATGCGTTCCGTATTAAAACAGCGAAGGTCGTTTTTCAAGGACTTGGAGATCCGTCTATTGAGTTGTTGGTACTTTAGCGCGTCATCTGAAGACTGCAGGATCATTTCACGCCTCTCCTCTATTAGCTGCAGAGTAGGATCAGAGAGTCTCTTTTTGCCATTAGTACGACGGGTCTTGAAGACCTTATACCCGACCGTATGGACAGTTTCTACGAACTCATCGTTATAATCGTCCACGGAGCTCCCTAGGCACTCAAAACGATTCTGGAGTTCGAGCTGAAAGCTCTCGGGGGTTTGGACTTGGATCGGTGCTGGACGGAGCGTAGACTTCATCAGCCGACATCTTTCCAGCTTGATGTTAATATTCAATGTGCGTTTTACCATGCGGTGATCGCTTCCGGTTTTCACCGCGTTGATCACAGAGACATCATTGAATATTTGCTTCTTCGTTGACATAATGCAGTCAATCTCGTTTTTACTTGCACCATCAGGGCTCTACCAAGTCCACTTTCTGTGTTCACGTTTTCTGAAGAAGGAGTTCATCATAAAGAGGAATTCCTTCTCCATAAAACTGGCCAATACGTGACCCCGGTGGTTCCGATGTCCAACTCCAAATTGCCCCACTTTCAGCTCATCATCGTCCCGTTTGCTCAGTTTCGCGTTGAAGTCCCCTATGACAACGGTGAAATTATTTTTAGAGTCATTGGCTTTGGATATATCCTCATACACGGTCTCCACCTCATCGTCGGAGTGTGACGAGGTCGGGGCGTAGACCTGTATGACCTTCAGCGAATATCTTGCGGATATTCTGAGTATAAGGTACTGCCACCTGGTCGACACACTCGATTTTCACCACAAAATTTAATTAATAAAAATAAAAAATAAAAATGGTTTATAAATTCAAATAAAATAAACAATGATGTAAAGTAACTCATATGACCTGTCAGTAGTTAAGCTAATTCTGGTGAAAGAACATAAACGTTGTCTTGAGTTAATTATAACGACCAACAATTCTTATCGTTTAAGTAGTCGTTGATAGAATAGTATGCCTTAGAAGAGAGATTTGATTTTAATATCTCTTTAAACGCATTAAAATGTAAATCTAGCAAAGAAGAGGGAAGGTTGTTATAAAATGTTATACCAAGCCCAAAAAAATTGTTATGAAATTTATGAAGCCGTTGAAAGGGAGCACGTAGTTTGTCCTTATTTCTAGTATTAATATTATGAATATCACTGTTTTTAGTGTATAAGTGTGTATTTTGCCTAATATATAAAATGTTAGCGAAGATGAATTGCGATGCCACCGTGAGAATACCAATATCTTTAAAAAATCTCTCAGAAAACTCTAGCACCTAGTTGGTAAATTGCACGAACAGCTCGTTTTTGAAGAACAAAAATATTTTGAATGTCATTGGCTTTGCCCCACAGCAGAATGCCGTAGGACTTAACGCTATGAAAATAACTAAAATAGACTAATCGAGCTGTATCAACGTCAGTGTATTGTCTTACTTTCCTGACGGCGTATGCGGCTGAACTGAGCCTTCCCGCTAGGCTTGATATATGTGATCCCCACTGAAGTTTGGCATCTACTGTTATGCCCAGAAAAACGTTCGAGTCTACAGTTGCAAGCACCTCATTATCTAAGATGATGTTGGGTCCCAGATTTCTTACATTCGGTAAAGCGAACTTTATACATTTCGTTTTCTTGGCATTGAGACCTAGATTATTCGTGGTAAACCAATGCGTAACCCTTGAGAGTGCACTGTTTACGTCGTCAAAATCTTGTCTATTCCTGTCTACTTTAAAGATAAGAGAGGTATCATCAGCAAACAGTACAATGTCACAGGTACCCTTTAAATAGAATGGTAAATCATTAATGTACACTAAGAATAAGAATGGACCCAGTAATGAGCCTTGAGGTACACCTAAATGAACTAGTAGCCCGGAATATTTCACACCATTAATATCTACACATTAGTGCCCATTATTTAAATAAGAGTTTATTACGTTGAAAGATTCATTTTGAACACCGTAATGACTTAGTTTACGTAGCAATAGCGTGTCATAGTGCATGCAATCAAATGCTTTGGAAAGATCACAGAAGACGCCAATAACATTTTGTGAGTTCTCCCATGCGTTAAATATGTGTTTTAGCAGAGCAACACCCGCGTCTGTAGTTGAACGACCTTTTGTAAAGCCATATTGTTCATCATGAAGGAGGCAATTTAAATTAAAATGTCTTAGCAACTGCTTGAGTATTAACTTTTAAAATAGTTTACTAAATAAGCCGGTAAGATACTTAAAGGCCTAAAATCCCAACGTCACTTTTATTACCTGATTTAAATAATGGTATGACATTACTACTCTTCATGAGGGCGGGAAAAGTTCCTAAGTCAACACATTTATTAAAAGTAATAGCTAGATAGGGGGCTACAATGTCGATTATATTACTTAAAAGTTTAATAGAGATGCCCCAGTAATCACCAGTGTTTTTAGACTTAAGTGTGTTAAAAATACTAACTACATCACGAGGCGTTACATGTTCGAAACTAAATAAGCGACTACATTTAAATGACACAATAAGCGACGAATTTAAGTTGCGAGTCGTAGTTAAAGGTGTATGTTGGCAAAAAACTCATTAAATGCCTCAGCTACGTCAACAGCTTCAGTAACTAATTTGTTTTTGACCATAATCGCTAGTTGTTTTTCTTGTTTAACCGACTTACCCGTTTCATTATTAATGATTTTCCAAGTGGTTTTTACTTTATTATTGGATTTTTTATTGTATCGCTTAAAAATTTTGATTTAGCAAAAACACAGATTGTGACATTAATTGTACATATTAAAGATCGGGGTAGACTTTAGAACTTCACTAGAATTTTCCAGCTGCTTCGGAAACTATCCCACGGGACCATATTACTGGGACGAAAAGTATCTTCTATATATCTATATTAATCCATGTTATAAACTATCTGTATGGCAAATTTCATCCAAATTCGTTCAGCTGTTTTTGCCTGATTGAGTAACAAACACCCAACATCTAAATATCCAAATAACTAAATATACAAACTTTCACATTTATAATATTAGTAGGAAGTAGGATTTAATCTGCTTTCTAACGAGGTAACCTTACCTTAACGAGGTCAACCGCGCGACAAGCGTACGTTAACCAGCGAGTAGAACCCGTAACCGTGGCTCATGACAGCCGCTCCGCGACTTGTGACCTGGTCATGACGTCCTGGATGCCTACCGTGTGGTCAACTGTAAAAGTAAGTCTTAAATCAAGTAAATAAGCGAAATCGACGAAATTTCGTATACGGCCTCTTAGGACGGTAGAAATCTCTCTACAATCTGGAACTTTGTCTAAGTATTCTTTCGTCCTTTTTATGGTGGTCATGTTACGCGTGTTGGGGAGAAAAAGAGTACTTTTTGTCTTTGGGATGAAAGTATGTATGACAAACCCAGTTTAAAGTTAGGGATATGAACATTCTGGACAAATGTTGCAAGCTGAATTAAAACTTTCCTCTTATCCTACGGAGTTAACATTTTATATGTTGATTATGTTTCGAAGACAATGCATATTATGTTGCACTTCATCCGAGTAGATTTCGTATTTTCCCCTATAAACTTCAAGTCTCTAAGTCTCCTATACGGGGTCATTTAAAGTATAAATAAAAACATACTATCTTTATGATTTACTTAGTTATGTATACGTGCCAACTTTCAAGTTTATAAGCTAAAGAAAACCGATTTTTCATACAATTAGTTTGTATGAAAAATCGGAAAACCCCTGCTCTTTTCAACCCCTTAAAGGTCGAATTTCCAAAAACCCTTTTTATTGCTCCTCTAAATTATGAAAGCAAGCGGTGTGCAAAATTTCACGTTCTTTGTCTCAGTAGTTTCAACTGTGCGTTGATATGTCAGTCAGTCAGTTTTTCTTTTTATATATACAAATAGATGACCTGATTCTTCACCCAGGATTGGCTCCAGACGAAGGAACTCCGTAACGGCCAACGGCTGTACACGAAATTTTATACACGCATTCAGTTTTATTATGATAGCACGTTCTAAAGTCCATCATGACCTGGCTGCTGCACCCAAGATTGGCTCCAGTGAAAAGAAATTCCCAATGGTCAACAGTACAGACACAAATATAAGCCTTTCATTATGGTAGTCCGTTAAAAAGTCTATCATGACCTGGCAGCTGCACCCAGGGTCAGTTACAGAAGAGGGAACTCCTCAGCGGTCGACAGCACACATACAAAATTTTATATACGCTTATTTGATTATGTACATAAAATAAATGCGTTACGTACTAGTTTTCTAAAAATGCGATGAATAAGAGTCTGACTACTTATTCCTTTGACCTAGAATGTTAAAGTGACGTGCTTGCCTATTTCTATAATCTGCCCTACCCACACGAATGCACCGGACATGTGTCACGTCCCTTACGATTAATTCCAGACATCTCGATTATAACGCTAACCAAGCTCACGATCGCCGGCGTGAAGTTGACGAAAGCAAACTGTAATAAAAGTAAACGCTTAGAGAGCAACGTACACATAGAATAGGATGACGTCACTAATAGCGTTTACGATCAGTAGCCGGTGTGCCGACTGTCGGTCAGTCTGCGGAGTGTGGGGGGGAAGCAAGCTCGCTACATCATATCCGTCTCGTCATCACTTAATAAAAGGCTGGCTCATAGTAACGCACTTATCTCGCACTGCGTTCATAAGTAAGCGACTTTCAGTAAAAATACACGGGCCTGGGTGCGGCACGCGTGCGTGGTGGCGGACTTCACACGTGTGTGTGTCACAACACACAACTCTGTCACGAAGATCTGTTATCTCTTAATCGACATATTTACCTAATCGAAACGATTAAAACATAAGAAAGATTATAGCAATAATATAGTAACATAATTATCCTTTAACGTTCCCACAGCTGGGACACAGGCTTTCTCTCTGTGGAAGTCAGGGCCATAATCACATTGCCATCACTTCTCTCTCAATTCTTTACATATAATTATAAAATAAAATAAAATCCATTTATTTCAGGCAAAACACAAAAAAAAATACAATGCTGCCAGAGAAGAATTATGAGCATAAAAATTTAAAATTTAAAGTCACAAAACTGTAATAATATAACATATCAAAGGATCACAGAATTAGAAATAAATTTAACGCCTAGAAAATTAAAATTAAATTAACAAAACACATATCTAGTAAAATTGCACATATAAACAAAACAATACAAAGAAGTTATTATCAGTATTAGGTCAGTATCATAATTATGGTGTAATAAAATCAAGGGCTACACATGTCTGTTGCAGCATTGACGTATATAGGGGTAGACAAATCGCCTAGGGATTACTGCCAGGACAGCATTGGAGCTGGCCCGCACTCTGCACACTAAGGACGCGCACCGCTTGCGCATGGTGGCGTGCAAATAGTCGGTGCGCGTTTCCGCAAACATGCCCGAAGCGCTGCAGTAGCGGGACAGCCTCAACACCGCCCTGAACGCGTTGTTGTACTGGACGCGGAGGGCGTTTTAGGACGCTTGTGTGTAGCGAGCCCTTATATGCCTTAAATAAGGTAATTTTCATTTGATCGGAGCATCGTGCAAATCTGCGAACAAGCATATTTGCCCTTTTCGACAAAGCCTTCCGCTCCCGTTCGATATCAGCATGATCCTTGATGTCAGCCGTGAATATATGCCTTGAGTATTTGAACTGATCCACTCTATCTAGCGGAACAATATTATTGAAGTGGCCTACATGCAGCACCAACATCCAACAAAACGTACTCTGTGCATCCAACCAACCAAGACGGCGCGCGGCCACGCACTGAGGTGCGTGACTGATAGTACGTTGCTCCAACTGTGCGCCGAGTTAGTGACTGAAGACGACGCTCTTTTTTTTTTTGAAAGGGCATCTCGTAGTTGACCTTGAGAGGCCGTAACTACTTAACCGGGCTTTCCTGTGGGGACTAATAGTTTTTAGGCTAAGAGCCTCCAGCCAGGGCTTACAAACTAACACTTAAACCTAGCGACTGCGCACTGAGGGCACCCCCTGCGGGGTACGAGCCTCGGCTCAGGGAGTCACTGTTAGGGGGGGCAGCAAGTGGGGACAGGCTGGATCAAATAATTTCTTTATTATTAAATCATGGGGATTTCACCTCTACTTGCTCAGCTTCGGCGCGGGCTGGCACTCCTGCGGGCAAGGGACGGTTGGAGGGGGATTCGTTTACTCGGGGTCTTCGCGAGGCGTGAGGACCTCGGCGGTGAGATCGGAAACACGGTCTGTATTTGTGTACTGAGCTGGTGGCCCTACTACTTTCTTGAAGGAGAGTGGTGGGGTCGTCAGGGTCGGAAAGGACATGTCTCGGCCGGCGGATTCTACTGATTCTACTGGGGACATAACTAGCGGCCTTCGCAATTAGTGGATTGCGGTGTTGCGCGGCGGATTCAAAGAAACGCTTTGAATTGCGAGACGACGCTCGGGGTGCTGCGTGTTTTTATATGAAGACGAATAAGAGCTGTGGACCAAAATATGAAAGGCGCACAGCCTTCCTGATTGGTCAGAATAATTGGCCAATATATACTATGGCACATTTTTTTCTACAGTATGCCAAGAATTAAATAAAGCATGTCCTGTAAAAAAAGTTACAATCACTCCTAAGCCAAAATTTAGCGAATGGGCCACAGCTGGCACTAGAAAAAGCAGAGATATCTTATATAATTTGTACCACGAAAAATCATTGACTTCTGATCAGGCCTTTCATAATTATGTAAGAAACTATTTTAAGATATTCAAAAAAGAGTTTGCGCTCTAGCTAAATCAAAATTAAGAAGTAACAAAATTAATATTTCTTAAAATAAAATAAAAGCTTTGTGGCAGGTAATTAACAAAAAAACTGGAAACACACAACAGCGAGATCAGAATAAGTTAGCTCTAAAAATTGATAATGAAACCATTTCAGATAAGTTAAAAGTTGCTGAGATTGTAGAAAATTTCTTTACCAACATCCCAATAGAGGTTACGAAATCTCTCCCCTCATCATCTGTTTTAGCTAAATCTCATCTTAGAGAAAACTTCACTAAGAACGATACAATTTTTTTATTCAAACACATTTCTATTGCCACAATTAAAACAGCATTTAAAAGTCTTAATATAAAAAACACTGAAGACTTATGGGGGATTTCCGTTAAAGTTCTTCAAGATATCATTGATACAATTGCCCCTGTCCTAACAGGCATATTTAATCAATGTTTAGACACCGGTACGTTTCCTGACTTAATGAAACATAGTGAAGTAGTACCAATTTTCATATCGGGTAGTAAGAGTGATCCCTCTAATTATAGACCTATATCTGTGCTTCCAGCATTGAGCAAAATTTATGAAAAAAACATGCTAGACCAGATGTTGTCACATTTTAATTTAAATGGGAATTTAAATAATCGACAGTTTGGTTTCACGAAAGGTAGGTCGACGACTGACCCGGGAGTAAAACTCATCAGTCACATTTTGGAATCCTGGGAGAAGTCCCAGGATGCAATTGGTATTTTCTGTGACCTCTCAAAAGCGTTTGACTGCGTTGACCACATTCACTCATCTGTAAATAACACCACTACGGAATTCGTGGACGAGCTGCTGATCTTGTCAAAAATCAAATCAAATCAAATCAAAATATTTGATTTCACATAAACCTGCAAGGGTACTTATGAAACCTCAGAAGCTAGGTGCACGGTTCCAATTTGTCGCTTCCTATGGAGAAGAGCCGGCAAGAAACTCCACGGTTACTCTTTTAAAAATAATTGGGTTATATAATGTTTTCAAATTACAGTGATATTAGGTATGGGAGGACAGTGCAGGCCTGTCAATAAGTACCAGGTACATCGAAAAATAAAAATAAAGAATAGAAAATCGTCTATAAATCTACAGTCTTTATGGCCTACAACGTTCTCCCATTCACAATATGTAAAAGAATCTACATAAGTAAGATCAACCTGTTTAAACCCAATGACATGATTTCCATAAGAATCACTAATAAATAGTCGATATTACGAGTGTTGTATAATGTCAAATAATGACGAGAATATGTCAGACAGTGTAAAAAATAAAAATAATAAAAATTAACATTGTAATTTGGGAGCAGTTAATAGACTCTCACACAGTTATGCTGTTAATGAGGTACCAGGAAAGCCACATGTGCAGAAGGAATTAATGCCAAACTTTCCTGTCTTCAACATAGTTTTTATCTTATAATATGCTTTTTTGATAAGGATACGTTTGATGTGAGTTTTAAACTTTCCATCGCTAAGTTCTGTAACCGACTTTGGTAACTTGTTATAGGAGCGGATACTGTTTATTAGAAATTACTTCCTAGTTTTAATTAATTTAAATTTTGGAATTACAATTTCATCTTTACTACGTGTATTTAGATTTTGGAAGTTGCATCTTTTTTTTTAAAGACCTAAGTTTTTGCAAACATACAAGATATTTTCTAGGATATAAAGAGAAGGCAGAGTTAGTATGTCAATTTTGATGAATTTGTTTCTAAGAGACTCGCGAGACCCCATTTTATAGATTGCATGGATTGCCCTCTTTTGTAGAATGAAAACTGAATCTACGTCAGTTGCCGATCCTCACAGCAGCACATCATAAGAGAACACTGTGAAAATAAGCAAAATAGAAGTGCATGGCTAGCAGTCGCCTCCTTCAGCGAAGCAGTTATGCTCGCAAAGAGGGAGGCGGCGCACGTGAGGGAGATGCAGTACATGCGCCCTCACAGCCGTGGCCTTCGCAGGAGACGCCCTGGGCGTCGGGAATCCCAGGCTGATTCCCGGCCACCGTAGGCACGGGCTTGCGGACGGCGAGTAATGGGTAGCTCGCTGTCTGGTAAGGACCAAGCCCGGGTCAACGGCACGTTGTGTTCCACGCGCGCCTCAAAAAGATGTCAGCAGCAACAGATGGGGCCCGCAAGGGCCAATGCCTGCCAGGGGTGTGGGTTGTTCGAAAGAGATACCGCGGCCCCTGGCACACAGGCAACTGAGGGAACACGGGTGGGTTTTAGTCAGTAAAAGTCTGACACGCCCTTCCGCTCCACCCAGAGCGGGAGAAGTTATTTGATGATTTCCCACTCAAAAAAAAAAAAAAACCGTACAGGGTAGTCACTGGCTTTTTCCGATCTTTAACAACGAGACGAGTTACGAAACTTACCGAAGTTTTCCGAACAAACTTGGTTAAGCGTCTATTTAAAAAAGTAGCATTGTTTCATTGTTTTTTTGTCGTATTATTTTCATATTCCGAGTAATTCCGACGCAATTGTTTATTTGTTTTGGTTGTTTGATTGCAATGGGGTGCCCACATTAGAGCTCTCTCAAGTAGATTAAGTTCAACTGCTTACGCAGTAAGAAAAATAAGGCAGTTGACTGATGTAGCCACAGCTAGGTTAGTGTACTTTGCTTATTTTCACAGTATTATGTCTTATGGCGTTCTGCTGTGGGGATCGGCAGCTGACGTAGATTCAGTTTTCATTTTACAAAAGAGGGCAATCCGCGCTATCTATAAAATGGGGCCTCGCGAGTCTCTTAGAAACAAATTCAATGAAATTGATATACTAACTCTGCCTTCTCTTTATATCCTAGAAAATATCTTGTATGTTCGCAAAAACTTAGGTCTTTTCAAAAAAAGATGCGACTTCCATAATCTAAATACACGTAGTAAAGATGAAATCGTGATTCCAAAATTTAGATTAACTAAAACTAGCAAGTCATTTCTAATAAACAGTATCCGCTTCTATAACAAGTTGCCAAAGTCGGTTACAGAACTTAGCGATGGAAAGTTTAAAACTCACATCAAACGTGTCCTTATCAAAAAAGCATATTATAAGATAAAAGACTACGTTGAATACAGGGAAGTTTGGCATTAATTCCTTCTGCACATGTGGCTTCCCTGGTACCTCATTAACAGCATAACTTTGTGAGAGTCTATTAACTGCTTCCAAATTACAATGTTAATTTTAATATTTTTATTTTTTACACTTTCTGACATATTCTCGTCATTTTTGACATTATACATCGCTTCAAATAGCACCTATTTATTAGTGATTCTCATGGAAATCATGTCACTTTGTTTAAATAGGTTGATCTTACTAATGTAGATTCTTTTACATATTGTGAATGGGAAAACATTGTAGGCCTTACAGATTAGATTTATAGACGATTTTGTATTCTTTATTTTCATTCCTCTAAGTACTTGGTACTTATTGACAGGCCTGCACTGTCCTCCCATACCTATTATCACTGTAATTTGAAAACATTGTAAAACCCAATTATTTTTAAAAGAGTAACCGTGGAGTTTCTTGCCGGCTCTTCTCCATAGGAAGCGACAAATTGGAACCGTGCACCTAGCTTCTGACGTTTCATAAGTGCCCTTGCAGGTTTATGTGAAATAAAATATTTTGATTTTGATTTTGATTTTGTAAGCTGGTAGCATGTAGTTATTTAAGATTTTAACGTTGATAAATAGTGTGGAAAATAGTTGATTTTCACTGTGAAAGTTGGCTGCCCTGCCTGAAAACTCTGTGCATGCCACTGAACGTACCAGAGCAAAAGTGCTATATAGCTAATACGAAAAAAAAAATATTAGATCACTCTTACTATTTTCATTTAATTTAACCGGTTTCGCCTTGACTTTTACCGAAGGAAAGCCGTCAAAGCCCGCGCCGATATCTGACAGTTGTTACCTTCCTCACAAAAAAAGTCCACTCAAGTTTTGATTGCCTCTTGTCACATAATGTTAAGACAGTACGAGTTTCCCTAAATGATTTATGTATTTTTAATTTATATGAATTATATCATTTATAAGATCAGGTTAAGCGACGCTTGCTGCGTTTGGTCCGTGAACGGGTCCTTTAGATATCAAGTCTCCGCCGTGCCTCGGAATGCACGTTAAGCCGTTGGTCCCAGTTGTCATTCGCAGATCTTTGACAGTCGTTACGGGTCTAACAGCCAGCGTATCCAAGGGGTATTGTCGGAGCTGTTATTCACGAGCAGCTCATAAATGGTGAGGGTCGGATTCTTCTTAATGAAATGCTTCCGTACAACAACTATTAATTTATTTTGTTTCTGCATAGGTACTTTATAGGTAGATATACTAAACGTGGCCTCACTTCGGTGATCGTTCGTAGTGGTGTGTCGGGCGCGAGCCGCGCGCCGTATGCGCTCCCATCCCGTGCGTCCCTCTCTGGCCCCTCTAGACCCCGCGGATCGGTGTGGTGCGTGAACAGGTATCATATTACCCAGAAACTGGGCTGTGGAGGTCAAATAAGCAGTTGCTCCATGTAAAATACTGCTATTCAGCTAATCCGGTTAGACTGGAAGCCAAACCCAAGAAAGTTGTGAAAAGGCTAGGCAGATAATGATAATACACAGACAAAAACGATGCGCGTTGCGTATCGCCGCCCGCGCCCGCGCCTGTTGGCTTGTGCCTCAAAATTCGTGCAGTGTATTGTTGTACTTTTGAACCATAGAGCGCTAAATAAATATCATTAAATACATTCTCGAGATATATAGCGTCGGTGTGGTTTGGCGGCGACAGCCGAGTCCCCGACACCACGGGCGCGGGGTGAGGGGGATCACACGCGTCATAATGAGGGCAAGGGAAGCTAATAAATACATCACAAGTTGACAGCACATACATCTTGCGCACCAAACGACGCTGACCGTCATTGTGATTTTGACTTTATCTGCCGCTTGTCTCGGACGTGGGCGAGTAGATCGTAATTATTTTATTGTGCACTATGTCGTATTTCCATAGTCATACATATTACGCTTATATTTGCGAGGGAAGAGGTGTTGTCAAAGGTTTTGAAACACTTATTGTCTGAATAATTTTGAACGAATATTTGTAGTACACGTAGCTGAGGCACATGAGTAACCAAAGGGAATACTCATGTGGCTGAGGGGCGTGATGCTGTGCTTGACTTTCACCACCGCGGCGTTTTTTATGAAGGAACTGTTTTGGAGGAGGATTGGTTCATGTGTTGTTGGTATGGCCATCGGAATACTTTACACAGTTAGGCGAGTCCACAGAGCCAGTGATCAGGCGGTCGCCCGTCGGATGCGCCGCTACATTTTGGGGACTGTTTTATGTAATTATGACGTTCAAAATGTGCTGACATCAGCCTAGTTTGCATATATTACTTTTGCTTTTAATTTGATTTTGACATACATTATATCCTCCAATGTTCAACGACGCGAGTGCTCCATAGATAGAAATAGGCAGCTGACGAGACAATAGTACTTGAAGTGCTCATTGTGCCTAATTATTTTTGGAAGTATCCGTGCATTCACTAGGTATAACTAAGCAGGTATTCCACACAGAGCACTGATTTCAACAGCACTTGACAGAACCGTATTTATACATAGCCTAAACTACTGGAAATTTGCACATGGACGAAGTTGGGGACAGAATAATAGTTGAGCACATTTCGTCAGCAGAAAAGCTCATCTTGTTGTTTTCTCGGGGGATTTTCCAAGTCTGTCCATATTTTATAAGGTACTGTGAATAGCTAAGTCTGTAACCGACCGCTAACTAGTTTGGACAGTTCGCGCGCCAGCTCGCAGGTTGGAGCATCGATCCTAAGTTTCGAACAACTTGTAATGAGATTTTCCAGAAAAAAACGTTAGTCGTACGTAATTTTATACGATATTTGAGATGATAATTTAACTGGAGTCGGAGAAATGTGAGATGATAATTTAACCGGAGTCGGAGTTTTCTTACACGACCATCCAGCCCGCTGAGAATATTGAATTTTGAATTTTGTTATTGGGTTATTGGAATGTTCATCACCATCTGCCAGAAGGAGTGTATGGGCATTATACAAACGGTGTACGCCGGGTGTCCGTAACTCTCCTGGTAGATACCAGGAGAGTTTCGGACACCCACATACGTATGCTCTCCGACAGCGCCACAGTTCTTCAATCCTAAGGGAAATGTATATTATCTCGAGACTAAGACTACAATGTCACAACTCACAATGCACTAGAACGAGTACCGGTCACTTACCACTACACCGTGACAGTGCAATGAATTAAAGAAACAGTGGATCGCTACAATGACGTAACTAACGAACTGGCTAGAAGAGCATCCAGCACGTCAGTGGTTATAGGAGTTTATCATCCACATAAAAGCGGACAGCTGCAGGCTAACCAGACGTTTATTACGCCTGGATAGAAACGGCCTGCGCCTGGTGGCGGGGACCAACACGGGACACTGACTTCTACACTATAGGCATAACGGACAGTCTTCTATGCAGGGCCAAACATGGAGTCTGGGGAAATCGTTGCGCATGTGCTCTTTGAATGCACAGGCGTCACCGAGATTAGGACAGAGACCCTCGGGGCACCCAGATATTACACAGCTAGGCTGGTTGAAATAACCACCGACCGCCTTGGTCCACGCACCTCCACCTGAAGGACGTAACTGCAGAAACCAAACACTCTAAAGATAAGATAAGGAAATGAAGCGTTATTTTATGAATTTTCGATGCATCATGCCTTAGTTAACTGCCCGGTCTGGTATACCGCTACAGCCCAATTCCGGGTCAGGCGCGGCACGACAAAGGCAAGGTGTGGTACAACGTGGCCGGCAGCATGTAATGGGTTCTATGCGCGCCTCACTATTAGCGGTAAAGGCTCAGCGCCGCCGCCTGCCTGTTTAGATCACCCGCGTCCCCCCCCCGACCCCGCCCACACCCCGTACGCCAGCTGCTCCTCTGATTACAATCCATTTGTGTTGCGTATTAATTCAGTTATTGGAGTTGAATCCCAAACTTAGTAACGGATAACTTGCGGGCGCTTTAATTCACTTACGTACATTTCCGGTAATATAGTTTTTAACGGAGTTGAAGTTAAGTTGTTTTTTTTTTGCTGAAAGTTTTTATTTTTCACTTTTTATGTACCGCCACACACAAATTCGTATACCTCTACTTGCTCTGTAAATAACAGTGACAGGAAGATATGATAACATCATCATACCCTATCTGTTAAAGAATTTAAATCTGAGAACCTCGTCTTTGTTGAAGTCGGTTAATAAATGATAACGTCGTATGTTTTCCAGCCCGCACCAAACCCGGCGTAACGCATATTGTGCGCGTACTTTACCTCGTTAGCAGTATCTCGCGAGCTCCACAATATTACATTTGATTCACGTCGGTTCCATTCTACGGGTAAATGTGATTTCCTACATCTCATTTCACGGAAACCGCCTCAATTATAAATCTGAACACGCACGTGTTCAGATGAATGACATTCGAGTGGAAGAGACGCACATTAGGTATAGTGGAACACATTTCTGTTCAATATCACGTCACGATCGCTGCCATTATCGTACACTGGCGCAGCCTCACAGCCTCTAAGCGCCACACAGTGGAACGAATGTATGGGAGCGGTTGGACGTAGACATGTCCGAAAAAAAAGAGTAAAATTATGCCAAACTAATGATGCCATCTTATTCGATTACTTAATGCCTTCATAACTTGTGGTGATGAATTTCTTCATAACTCCCATATTTCGGGAGTAATTTGAGAAAATGTGAAATTTTACTATGAAAATGAGTGTATCGAGCTCTCTCCCTCCTGATTCCGGGCTTGTTTCAAGTAGCGGTCTCTAATATCATAATGCTAATACTAAGAGCTATATTTAATACTAAGACACATAGTGCGCCAAATGTGCACTTTCTGGGATAAAGAGTGATGTTTATTTTATAACACAATTTTTTTATTTTTTGTTTATTTTGTTGATTAAAACCGTTTTTCTAAAGGTTTACCTTATTACAATAACATTTCTGAGCAGCCAATTAGAGAAGATATAAGCTAATTAGGATATATAATTAGGGACTTAAGGTTTACATATAAAACTGATGCACTAATGATTACTGATAAGAACATTGCTATTATTTAATTACTAAATGGCTCTTAATACACTAATTTAGCATGCATCATTTACTAATTATCACAATAACTAATTACCTTGCAATATTTAACAAAGGATACCTGGGATACCTGGATTTTATATAAATAGGTCACTATTAGTAACTTTAAAATCAGTGTTGATTTACACCTCGTTGTATCCAAGCTAATCTCGCAATGTATTTTCCAAATTTTAATACAAATCTTGATATTCACGTTGCTTTATGCGCACGCGCACATAAAGATTTACGCGACTTTAACTATTTGTTCAGTGTTTTAAAAGATAACAGTTGTGTTCAGTTATGTGAAAGTGCTGAAACAAGTTTAAAAGACTGGTGTCGTCGATTTTGCTACCGCATTTATGCAAAATGGACACAGTCTGGAAGAAGCACAGATAAGTTTCGGAAGAAACATGAGATTTGGCTACAGGCTGCAATTCAATGGCCGGAATTACAGAATGAAAATATGGAACCTTCTACAGAAAATATAAGTGACGTCATCGAGCCCATAATTTCTCCTGCTAAATCTGATGCTTCAACTTGTACACATCCTAGTCCTCGTAAATCTTTTGAGGACCTTAGTAACCGGCAAAAAAGAAGACGCACTGAAGATAGTCTTTCATGCAGCAGTAGCAGCGCTGAAATTATGTTTTCGGCCGAAAGGGCGCTTCAAAAGGCAGGACAAAGCGATACAGCTTATGTTATGAAATACTTGACGGAGAATCCAGAAGAGGCCTCAAAAATCAAAGCCTTCATTGAAGGTAAATCAATTCAGGTACGGGAAATATCCCCTTTGAAGGCATTGGCTCTTTATGTATCGATGAACTTATCGAAATGGCGCTATAACACTCTTCGGGATTTCAACACTCAAGAAGGAGCTCTTCAATACCCGAGTTACTACATGTTGGTTAAAGAAAAAATTAAGTGCTATCCGGCCAAAGAAGATCTCACAGTTACAGAGAGCTCTGCAAAAATCAAATTACAAGCCTTGATGGATTTAACCTCAAGAAGACTTATTAGGTCGTTAGAAACCCCTGTTGATCCCAATCAACAGCTCGTATTGACCAGCAAATGGGGTTTTGACGGATCATCTAGCCAAAGCATTTATCATCAAAGGACGAGTGAAGATGAGCAAATCGATCTTGCTAGTAATTTTATGATTAGTCTTGTACCACTGCGGCTCGTCTCAAAAGGTGTAACAATTTGGGAAAACGAGCGACCATCTTCCACTTCATTTTGCCGGCCAATATTGTTTAAGTTTATAAAGGAAACCAAAGAAAATGTGCAGAGAGAGATGGCTGAAATCGAAGCAGAGATTGAAGCCTTAACTCCATCCACCATCACTGATGGAATTAGTGTCAAACACCAACTGCTGTTGACAATGATTGATGGTAAAATTCATTCCATTATATCCAATACAGCAGCTTCAGTGTGTGACATATGCAAGGCTTGTCCTAAAGAAATGAATAATTTAGAGTTAATCAAAGATAAACACGCAAACGAGGACATGTATAAATATAGCTTAAGCACCCTTCACGCTTGGATTCGCTCAATGGAATGCTTATTACACATTTCCTACAAATTAGACATAAAATCATGGCAAGTAAGGGGTGATATAGCAAAAAGGCAAGTTGATGACAGGAAGAAAAGAGTTCAAGAGGCTGTAAGAAGAGAAACGGGCTTACTTCTCGATGTTGTGAAACAAGGCAGTGGATCCACCAACAATGGCAACTCGGCAAGGAGATTTTTTGAAAACTACACTAAATCTGCTGAACTGACCGGAATAGATGCTATGCTTTTAAGAAAAATCTGTGTGATCTTGCAGTGTATTTCATCAGGAGAGAAGATCAACGTAACTAAATTCCGAGAGTTCTGCTTTGATACTGCTAAGCTTTACGTGGAGTTATACCCATGGTATTATATGCCTTCTTCACTTCATAAAATTTTAATGCATGGGCCAGACATAGTTCAGAACATGTCAATTGTGCCCATTGGTTTTCTATCCGAAGAGGCATCTGAGGCTAGAAATAAAGATTTTAGAAAATATAGAGAGGGGCATTCTCGAAAGCATAGCAGTATCTCATGCAATGAAGATATTATGCACAATCTTTTACTGTCTTCTGATCCACTTGTTACAAGTATCCGTCCAAAAGGAAATAAGTTTGTAAAAAAATCTTCTTTTAAGGAATTTTATGAGCTTACGGATTCTGAGAAAAGTGATATCGAATTTGTTAACATAAATGATTTAGCGGACATCGATTCTGAATTTGAATTAATTGATGATGATGATGATGACGAAGATAATTAAATGATGTTATTGTTTTAAAATGTGTAACTTAGTAAATTAGAGCTTACATCTTAATTATTTATTGTACTTTTAATGAAACTAGGTAATTTATTATCAACTTACTTAAAAGTCATACTCTCATCAGTTCTTGTGAATATTTTTGTTAATATATATTTCTGTATATATATATAATATATTTATAGACCTCTTAATAAGTCTGTCTGCGGTTTAAAGTAAATACAAATGGGGAAAAAACGTTTTTTTTTTTAAATTTTCATTTCCTTTTATCCCAGAAAGTGCACATTTGGCGCACTATGTGTCTTAGTATTAAATATAGCTCTTAGTAATAGCATTACGATATTAGAGACCGCTACTTGAAACAAGCCCGGAATCAGGAGGGAGAGAGCTCGATACACTCATTTTCATAGTAAAATTTCACATTTTCTCAAATTACTCCCGAAATATGGGAGTTATGAAGAAATTCATCACCACAATTTATGAAGGCATTAAGTAATCGAATAAGATGGCATCATTAGTTTGTCATAATTTTACTCTTATTTTTCGGACATGTCTACGTCCAACCGCTCCCATACATTCGTTCCACTGTGCGCCACTTACATTCAAAGTAATGCGAGTAGAGCGTTCATAGCATTAACGATATCTACACTATCGTATTAGTCACGTGCTTTGTGGAATCGACTACATTTAGAAAGACTAACTAGTGCATTACAGCTATATGCCGACGGGTAGCGGCGTAGCTTAATCGTAGCTCTGGCGTAGCACTCACGTAGCACCGGTGACCGCGGTTTAACTGCTTTACCAGTAACTACCTGTGAGGTATCCCTAGTCAACAGGCAGCGTGTGTGTGGGAGCGGACACAATTATATTACGCGAAATTCGGGTTGTTGGCCAGTCGTAAGCGAGCTCGCGGCGACCGTCATTTAGCGACACGTGGGCTAATGTATGCACGCAATGACATCACCTTACTGCTAACAATCACTGCGTACCTATGGAATAGAATAGGTCTTTATTTGGTTAGAATGTAGGTAAAATAAGTTGTTAAATTATATAACAGGATCCATGTACATTCTGCTTTAAAATAGCATGCAAATGACATGTCCAGTTTGAGGTCTCTGGTCTCGATAAGTGTTCAGGTTTTAAGGTTTTACAATTAGATTTTAAAATTAAGATCTAAATTACTATGGATTTATTCATTCAATATTACTTGCCTAACATAATTCTCAAAAAAAACAATACTTAACCACAGCTTTCGCCATGTCGCCACTTGCCATTTTGAATGTAGGAAGTACTAAAACGTTTTTGACGTTCCATTTAAATCTCGTAAGTACATTTAAAGAGTGTGAATAATAACTATAAGCAGCTTATTTTAGATCAAAGGAATTTATCAAAGTAATTGCGTATAAAATTCGACAATATCACAAAAACATCATTGTGTGCACATGAAAAGTGTTTTTTTTTTTAAATACCCACTTGTTAAAATGAAGGTAAGTATTTATTATTTCTTTGACATTACTAATTTATTACTATACTTTAAAAACAACACATTGACATATTATTTTGAATTGTAGTTATTTTCTGATGGCTTTGCTTGCATTTCAGTTCCTAAGTTGCGTTCCTTGCTATGCGATTATTTTGTGATATTTTATTTGTGTGTAGAATAGCAATGGTCGTTATTACAATTCTACACGGCCACACATAATTTAGACATGGCTTGAACTGCTGTTCGTCTATGATTCTGTTTTACTTTTCGATTTGGATCTTAAGAGAACGTGCATCAATTGAGGCATCGCTGTGCAGCGGATTCGTAGACATATCGTTCAAGGCTGGTGTTATCCCTGCAAGTGAGACTTGCTCGATGGTTAGCAAATCTGGTGCATCTCTAAGCTACGGCAGTAGCCTAAACTAAGCAGTAAAGGCAGTATATTTAGCAGTTGTATTGTAATTTGAAAAATACAATGTTATTTGTTATTCTTCCAGTTTTCACTAGATGGCTACGCTTGTCACAACTGTTATAAATTGCTTACCGCCCCTAAGACGCCTCACTGACCCGATACTGCTGACAATGAAGAGATTGCTAGGTCATACAATGGTCTGCTGTGGATGTGGTATCTCCTGGTCTCGCAAAACCAAGATACTGACGTTTCCATACAGTGGCAGTGGACAGCCCTTTAGTACCTCTTATTTCCAATGATAATAACTATCAGGTGAATTATTGATTAATTGTTATTTTAAGCAGGTAAAATCTTCGAAAAGAAGTAGTAAAATGAATTGGACTGATCCGTCAAAACTGGAGCGATGAAACGACGATCACGAAAGATGAAAGGAGTGTTTATCATGGAAAAACATAACATCATGCTAGCCATCCCGGAAGGATTTGGGCGCAGTGAACCTATAGGTAGTTAAGCCCACAAATCGCCAGTTAGGTCATGTCATGTAATAAAACGTATTTTAATAATATTTTCAGGATAATGCAACAATTTAAGCACGACAAGCCTGTTGGCTTCGACCGAATCGCCACCTGATTCATGAGTCATCAAGGGACTTACAAAAGGATATTGTTTCATCTGTGGAACATGGATCATCAACACCGCCGCTACCACTGTTTATCACCAACGCCCGCCACCACCACAAATGGCTGTCCCACCGATACCACCGCCGCTACCACTACTACCTCCAATATCACCAGTAACACAACGTGGTGTTGCAGTTAATGCTGTATGCTGGTCTGCATACAGCCTTACAAATACCAGGCGAGCCAGTAACACTTCAAGCCTCTGTATTTTTAATAGGTGTTATAAATGGTACCTACATCTTATTTGATACTAGCATCTGTAAATGTATTTATGGAGAAATAAAGTTTATTTTTATTTTTTATTAATAGCATTTTAGTACAAGAACACAATTTCTGTGTCTAACAGTTGCAGAGTTTGTCAAATACGTTTATTTATGAATGAGTGGCATTAATTACCTCAGAGCATTGAGCTTATTTCTTCATTTAATGTCAAACAAGTAGAAGACCTAGTTAATACACATATAAATTGCATTTTAAAATTATTATAAAAATATAGAAACATTTAAAAAAATAAAAAAATAGTAACCCACCGGTATCAGAAACAGGGTCCAAGCTATCGGTGGTCAGGGCTCCAGAGAAAGGAACCTCCTAACAATGCGAGCCGTGTCAAGAAGTATCGTTTTCTGAATCAGGCCGTTGACCCAGCTGCCCAACGAGAGCTTCCTCAGGTGTTGGTCGAGGCTCTTGGCTATCAAGCCATTGGCTGTAATGACTATCGGTACAATGATCGCTGAGTCCACATCCCACATGTCGACAACCTCGTGAGCCAAGTCAAGATACTTGATTTGTTTATCTTTTGGCTTTCACGAGGTTCCCGTCATGCAGGACCATTATGTCAACGCTCTAGTCTATCCACGCCCACTATATCAGGCTTATTGGCTACAATAGCCTTGTCGGCGATGATGGATGGATCCCAGTACAGTGCGATATTACCATTTTCGAGAAATGGGTCGGGCACATACCTATAGTAGGGCACTTCCGATTCCACAAGGCTATATTTCTGGGCAAGTTGCTGGTGGATAATCCTGGCTACAAAGTTGCACCTATGCAAATGTTCTTCGTTAGCTAGACGAGAACACCCGGAGATAATGTGTCCGATGGATTCTCCCGGACGGTGGCATGCCCGACAAATGTGAAGCTCCTTACTCTGCCATATCTCAATGCGATCATTAGTGTCAAGCACTAGAGGCTTGCGCCAGTTCTCTTTAGCCAAGGAGAGCGTGGTGAGGCCCTTGTCCACCTCAACCACATCTTGATGCATCCCCACGTCGCACTATGGGAAAGCCCCATACAAAGTCGTCTCAAATCTGTTTTACGTGATAGTTGTTGTTATGGAATAAAAATAATAAATTAAAATTGTCCGATACTTACGTAAGTTTTATTTTCGCTATTTTTATTTTTTTTCTATTGTTAATTTTATCTATATATATAGGTACAAAGCTAACTCATGTTCAATAACGTAATTTTGACGCAATACTTTACTTCAATTCAACTCCAAATTACTCGACAGTTTTTGGTAGAAATGTACAAGTGTTTTACATTTTTGGAATGCTTATAATCTCCTCATATCGTTTAGTTATTAATATTATATATATTTGTGCAATAAAATAAAATTAACCAATACAGTTTGAGATGGTATGTTTTAAAGGTTATTTTATTTTTAACGAGATGTTTACCCTTTGCCGCTGCTTGCCGCTGTCGAGATATTTGTTGTATTAAGATCTTTGTATATTCGTTTACGCAAGGAGAAAAAAAAGTTGCGCATATTTGCGCTTTCTCTGGCACGGTGCAAAAACATAATATATCAGGAGATAAAAACTTTTTATTTTTTCAATTCCGTTTTGTGACCATGATTGACGGTAAAGTGGCACAAGTTTTTACTGAAACTCGTTTGAGCGCTTCTTGTACAGTTTGTAGTGCTACTCTTGGGCAAATGAACAACTTAGAGACAGTTAGGATTCGAGATGTGAACGAAAGTTCATTTCAATACGGACTGTCAACACAACATGCTTAGATTAGGAGAATGGAGATGATCTTAAACATTTCATATAAATTGTCTTTTTAAAAGTGGTCACCTACTATACTTTAAAATAAAAACAACAAAGACGAAAAGAAAAAACTGGTACATAATCGGTTTATGGAGGAAATGGGATTGCTGTGGATAAACCCCGACGAGGCACTGGAAATAGTAATGACGGAAACGCAGCTCAGAGATTTTTCAGAATTACTCTTGCTCTGGAGTCAGAGAACTTACCTAAGTAGACGTAGAACTGATACAACGAATGTACTTAATACTTACTACAAACTATGTCATCTGGAATGGTTATTGGTTCAAAATAGTTCGGTGAATACGCATATAGTACAGCCCAACTGTACGTAAATATTTATAATTGGTACTAAATGCCTTCCTTGCATAAAATACTTATCTTACTTATGTATATGGAGAAAAAACATTGAGTACCTAGTGCGCTATTTTACCTATTGGACAGTTGTCCGAAGACGGGCAAGCAACCCGAAATAAGGATTACAAAAAGTTTAGACTTCATCATTCTAGAAAGTGTTCAAGAGCGGCTACAAATGATGAGGTGTTTCATACCGTATTATACACTTCTGATCCATACATATCAAGTTTGAGAAATACCTTAGAAACAATATGGAAATTAATTTTAAATGAAGCCAAGGACCTTCTTGCTGTCAACG